>JALLPH010000818.1:0-14459 GCA_036939855.1 Cyclotella choctawhatcheeana
CTGTCACGATCGTATTCAAGAAGCTTCGCTCTACCTGATTGGAGAGATGGATAGGCGTCGCCATCATTTAGCATACGGGAAGTGTTTAGTCAAGAAAGCAACAGAAACAAACGATGACGACATGATGTTTACGGCAGTCGACCAAATCAATCTATCAGGTCCTGCGGCTATTACAGATCACAGAGATTACCTTAATATGGCGCATCACAACTTAGTGGCTGGAAAACGAGCTATGAATATGGCAGAATTTGCTTCTGCATCGTCCTTTTTTAGACACGGTATTTCATTTCTTCGTGACGGTCATTGGCAAGATCACTATGCTTTAAGCCTCGAGATCTTTGAATTGGCATGCAAGTCAGGTGTATCATCTGGAATGGATCTTCAACAGCTAAATATTCTGTCAGAGCAAGTACTAAAGAACGCCCGATCATTTAAGGATACTCTTGAGACTCAACTCGTCTTCATGGCGGTCCTTGCGAATGTACGTCCATCAGAAGCACTAGAGCTGGGTCTTTCCGTTGTATCACGGCTTGGGGAAGAAATACCGAATCCATCAAAAGGAGCATTAGACCCTCGGCAAATACAAGCTGTAATTGAGGTTCGTGGAGTGCCGGAGGAATACTTTTTGCATTACAAAATGATGACCGATTCTAAGATGCTGATGGTGATGAGATTTCTCTCTCGTATCCAAGTCATTGCATATAATGCCAAGCCCTCAACAAACCTATCACTCATTCTGAAGATGCTTCAGATAACATTATCACATGGTGAGATATATATTTGTATTTATTGGTTTGCTTAGTAAGTGTTAATATCCAATCTTAAACAGATCAATAATTGTGTTTTGTCACTAGGTCTGTCTCCTTCCGCCCCTGCGACCTTTGCATACTTTGGAAGCTATTTGGCAAAACTTGGCGACCTGTCAGCAGGCTACAGATATGTATTATTAGGGAAGGCTCTTCTTGATAAACTGGAAGTACACGAATGTAGAGGACAGGTCTCTTTCATGGTCAGTTTATACATTTTAAATTGATGTGACTCATAATAATAGAGACACTAATTTGATTTCTCACATTGCACGATCATTACAGGTTAGCGAGATCCAAATGTACTGTCAGCCTGCGCAAGCCTCCAATCAAATGCGTGTTCAAGGTGAATTAACTGTACTATCACTAGGAGACATATATTATGCTTGTCTGCTTCGATTGCAGTATTGCAACGATGCTGTGTGGGTCGGAACCAATCTCTCCCTTGTCAGCGAGGTAATTATCTTAATATATGTCAACCTTTACTATCACTTCCGTGATACTCAAAATTGTTATTTGTCTATCAGTTGTTTTACAAGGCCCGGGTGTTTTTTCAGCAACAAGATTACAAAATAGGAATGGCTTTCTATCCAATTGTTCATCATGTGGTGCTGACAATTTCAGGGAAAGATAATGAAGCCATGGCATTGGAGAGCATGTTAGCGAATATCAAAGATAGTCCGGTTCCCATTCTGAAGAGATCACTGTGAGTGACCCATCCCAGCTGTTTCATACTGAGGCGTTTGACAATTTAACCTCTCGTTATTATTTATACTTTGCCTGATTTCAAAGCTCCTTTCAAAAGCTTTACTTGTCTTATTTGATGAATTACGACGATCTGCTAGAACGCTGTGAAGCTTTTTTTGCTGTAGAAGTTGAGGAATATTTTTTGCTATACGGGAGTTCTGCCCGTGCATTTATTGCCGGCCTTGCTGCCTTTAAGATATACCGGAATACAGTAGGTGACTCCTTGTGGAAAAGTAGGGGATTCGAGCGTATGAAGGAATTCAGACTCTGGGCAGAGCAGGGCTTATCGTGGAACTTTGAACACAAATTACATTTATTGGAAGCAGAGCACTCGTACTGTTGTGGGAATTTAGATCAAGCGGCAGAATCATACAAAAAAGCAATAATATCCGCGAGAGCACATAAATACATCAATGATGAAGCATTGGCATGCGAGCTTGCTGGAAAGTTCTATTTAGATAGGGGCAATATATCGTTATCATTAGAGTACTTGAGGCTTGCCCACGAGAAGTACTCCGAGTGGAAAGCTGATGGGAAGGCAAATCAGTTGTTTGGTTTCATCAATTCAAAATTCGCTCACAAGGTTAGAGCGCGTCACCTTCCACAGAGTTTAGTGGAGCTTACAAAAAGGATGGCATAGATGACACGGCAAAAAATTCCTACATCAGACTAATTTCATGACAACCTCACACCATAGTAACTATCCCTATAATTATTAACAACCACTAATACTACCATCTACACAACATCCTATACACATTCACTTATTCACTACTTCCTAACCAATCTCCCAATCCTCCTCTTGGTATTCTCCACCATCTCCTCCACGGGCTGCAAACATAAATTCTTCCTCGTACGTTCTCTCTCCTTGGCAATTTTCCTTGCCTCCTTCACGGCACTTTTAATCGCCGACCGGCTAACCCCCGCCTCACGCATCAACAGGTATTGTCGATGAGAGGCGGGCATGAACATTTCGTGTTTGGCTCTGGGTGTTTTATGACGTTCGTAGTGATCTATGGTGACGACCTCCGATTGTGTGGGGTCGTAATCCCAGTCGAGTGTGATGGGAGGGCCGGTGGAGGTGGGTGCATCCCCCAATGTCATGGGGTAGGAACGTATTTCGAGGGAGGTGAAGGATACGTTGTTCCGTTTAAGTTTGTTGTTCGAGGATGAGGTGGTGTTGATACTGTGGATAGAATCGGTGGATTTGATGCTTGATTTGAGACCATTACTACTTTCGGTTCGTTTGAGAGAGGATCGGTGTGGATTGGTATTGTTATTGTTGTTTCCATTAGATGACAATCTGTTGTTGTTGTTGCTGTTGGTACTTTGGATACTTTCATCAAGATCATTATTTAGTGAATTGTCAAACTTGACGGGGACTAACGTTGAGACACCCACGACCTCGGTTTCATCAAGATCATTCAATGAAGCAAGAAGTGAGCAAGAGTTTGAATCATCATCATGTGATACTTCTTGTTTCTGCTTCTCTTGCTTGTTGTTGTCGTCTTCGGCGTCATCATTAAACTTGACGGGGACTAATGTAGAGACACCCACGATCTCATTCACTTCTCGACAATCTAATTCCTCCTGAATATTCTCTCCGGGAGCTGTAGACAGATGATGATTATGATTACTCTCCTCTTCAACAATATTTGACAGAGTCATCAACGAAGAGAGCATCAGGCCTTGGGATGGAAGTGATGTCATAGATTTACTCCGACACATGTTTCCACCGGAAAGAGACGATGACGATGGGATAAACCCCCCATCGCTGCTTTCATTGACAGTCACAATATTATCGGTGGTGTTGTCTCGACTGCATTCGCTGTCGTCCAAGAATAGAAAATCGTCTTGTTTGTCATCCCCCTCCGCTGCAGAAGCAGCGACTGCCTCCTCCTTCTCATTGTTGTTGTTCATGTCCATAACCGCATCACCGAAATCGTGTATCTCTTTCACCTCGTTCATTTCCAACATACTCAGCGCCCGCTTTGTTAACCTTGCACCGTAACCATTATTATCACTAGGTATCGAAGCGAAGGTACCGTTGGGATGGAATTGAAATACGACATTCGAGTAACGATCGGTCTTGTACGATGTGTCTAGTTCGTCGTATTGTTGTTCGGTAGTGTTGTCATCGTGGAGTCTGGCTTTGGAGGATCGACGACGGAAGAGCAGGGTTGTCATTGTTATTAGATTGTTAAGACAATACTGTTGTTGGTGCTTTCCAGAATGGGTGTTATTATCTTCTAATAAAGCAACGAATTACTGTGAAGACATGCAGCCAGCAATACAATATTATGGTGTTGTCAATGGAGAGAAGGGCCACTTCTCATTGAATATGAAGAGAGAAATCAATGTTGGCATGATTGTTCCTCCCAGCACAACACAGAAACAAGTGAACGAACGTGTGGAAAGATATGATACTCTCTCACGATGCAAGACCAATCATTTGTATTCTTTGTGCACCCAAGACCAAAGAAAGGTATTATTTTTCTGCACAGCACTATCTCTCCCTTCTGGTCTCCGAGAATCTTTTGCGGAGATGAGCTTCCAAGAATAATGGCAATACCACGTCTCCGAAAGAACAGATGAACATGGTCGTTTCTAACGTGTTCAAAAGTAATATATGGTCTTTTTGGTGATGAACTTCAAGCTACTTCAAGTCATCTTCAAGTTAAAGACCTCCACACTGCAAGAAAGTAAAGCGTACTACCAAAGTAGTAAAAACACGTCAGTATTCGCATCGCGCAATCCCGTTTTCTGGTCTCATAAACAGATGACGCAAGTGTCAGATGCGATGCCGGCTGCTCACAAAAATATGCGAATTGTGAGCGAGTTACAAAGGCTCTGCTGGGTCTGTATCCCAAGAAGTGGACCCTCCCTAGAGAGCGAGAGTCGCACTTTTTTTTTTGCATCCCCTAACAGGTTTTATTGACCACTACTTTAACTTATTATATAACAAAAAGACCACTTTTTACCTCAGGAGGGGAAAGTAAATCTACATTAAGGTTTGGAAAACCACTTCTGGAGGGCAGGCCTATGGCAGATGATTACAACTGCCAGATGCCGCTGACAGTCTGCGAAGTTGATGCCAGAATGAAATCAGGGAGCAGAATATGGTACCATAGCATTCCCGAGCGTTCCCGACACTCACAAAGTACCGTCTAACAAAGCCGCAGTTGATTGCAGTTGCAAACGCCGCAACCCAAAACCTCTTCGATAATAACTGTGTACTCTCAATGAGACTCGTCCAGAATAGAGACCAATCAATCCTCTAACTTTGCTGTAACATATCATACAAAAACATTCACAACATTGTGTAATAGATTTTTTGACATTTGACAGCTGAGCAATCTCTCTCATCATTGATTGCATCTCATTCACCATCATCTTAAGTACTCTTTCGCAGATTCAGATAAATATGCAGTGCAATCATCCACAACCATCACGACGCTCTTCCCTCAAAAAGCTCCATGAGTCCGACCGCACCTCGAGCCTCACCTCCTCAACCTCCTCCTCTTCCAACAACAACGTATCCTTCTCCTCCATCGAAATGCGTTCCTACAACATAATACCGGGCGATGCACCCACCTCCTCCGGCCCACCCGTCTCCCTAGACTGGGATTACGACCCCACAAACGTTACCACATACAATCTCGACGAATACGAGACCTATCGAACCAACGAGGCACCACGACGGAACAAGTCGGAGTTACTAATGCCCCCCTCCCATAGACGACAGCTGCTAAGTGACGAATGGGGATATTCGCGGTATCAAGTCGATGCCGCGGCGGTGGAGGCACGACGGGTGGCGGAGAATCGGTGTAAGACGCGTAAGAATTTAAAGTTACAGCCCATGGAGGAGATGATGGAGGGGACGAAGAAACGATTGGGGAAGTTGATACCCGCTACTACGAAGAGTAATGCTAATGTTGTTTCTTCGTTTCGTAGGAGTAAGAGTACTTGAGGAGGGAGTGTGAATGAGAAACAGAATTACTGCAATGAAAGCGTGTACGAAAAAGAGTGATGGTATAGTATACTTCTAGGCTTTGAGCTTATTGTATGTTTTGTGCAGATAATATTGAATACATGACAATCATGTACAGAAGATTAACTCTTAAAAGATGTGCAATTACTTTGTGTGTACATACAATATATTCGTTTACATCATGTACAGCTCATTCAGAAACACAAACATATACTCAAGTGAAGATGTGTACGGCCTATTTGTTACATCAATGATAGGAGGAAGAAGATGCAATTATGTAACAAAGGTACAAAGAACTAGATACTGTGTGATAGGTTTATAAAGCGATGCTAATTTCAAACTTTTTGGTAAGCAGTAGCATTGGCATTACATGCAACACTGACTATAATCAAACTCTGTCAAAGTTCTCTGCCAGAATCTTCCCTTTGCATGCATCATCTATTGTCAATCTCTCTAGGAAGCATTCCTTGAGATACCGAAATCACAAACGATAGCAACATGATCACTAGGCATCGCTTCATTTGGCATCGCAACATATTTCATTACCATCTCTTCCGTTGGCATAGGTGCTTCACCCAATGATTCAAATCCAATGAACTCATTTTCCAACGATGACGGTGTTGATGATGCAAAGATGTAATCTAATGTTTCGACGAAATCAACGGCATAGTTGGTAAATGCCGGTAGAGTTTTACATCCAGAGATTAGACGTGGAAAGCATTTTGGTAGTGATATCGTTGGAGGACATACAATCACATTGTTTTTGTCAGTAGAGGATGAGGAACAAGATGTGTCATCACTGCTTTGGGCATCTACAAATTCTTCTTCAAGGAAGAGTGGATCTCCGTTCATCATGTCGTTTGGTGTATTGCCAATGTAGCCGTGATCAAACATGTACTGTTGTGTTCATGGGGTGTAAAAAGGTATGAACACATTATGATTGAAGAATCATCTTTAAAAATCTTAAACAGAACGTACCTCACTGTCACCACATTCCCACTTGTACACGTTCAAATGCTTCCAGCAGTCACTTTCATTTGGAGATAAAGATCTAGTGGTCAATAATCGCAGAGCACCTACATAAGAAAGGTTTTAGCAAATGATAGTCGTTATATTGCACTGATAATCTCAACAACATCTGTATATATCTTTTACTCACCACTCAGAGGACTAGAATTAAAGTCTCCGCAGAACAATATTGGATTGGTGCTGTTTTTTGAACGGCGTACCTTATCTAACTTGTGACAGATTGCATAAGCCTGTAAGAGACGTATATGATCTAGTATCATATTTGCAAAAGTAAAGCAATTCAGCTTGTAGGACCTACGATTTGAACAAACCACTTACACACAAGTTTTTAATCGAACTCACCTGCCATTGGATGATAAAATAGATGTGTATTGGCTACAACAATATCATTTTGCTTTGGAACCGTTTGATCAATCAAGGAGGACTTGAGTGTCAACTTTGCAATCTGCACGATCTGACCGACAGATTCCTTGTAAACTTTTCGAACTTCATCGTGGGATTCTAGCAAACTGTTGATGCCATGCCTGCCAATATCATTTTCGAGTAACCAACAAGTAAAGAAAGTACTATCAATCAAATTATGTCATGTGACGGGAAACGGATTTGATACACTTACATACTTTCCCATCTTTCCAAGTCAAGCTCAGACAAGCTAGATTTGGCATCGTAATATTGCGTGGATTGAGTCTTCTTAGCATTTCTAGTGCTACTTTCATGAGTCAAAAGCTCTCGTAGCGGATATTCCAGCATGTCTGCCTGTGATGCCAGGTCAAAAGTTGCAGTAGACCAAAACATGGAGCATCCCTCTGGTTGTGCTGTCACCTACGTCAAAGTAATATATGAGAGCTCTTGAAAAAGATATTTACACGTCAACGAACTTCCTTACCTTGTTACTGTAAAAACCTTGATAACCACAAGATGTCAGTACGGGGTACAACAGAGAATCATGCACGGATGCATCAACCTCCTGTAAACATATGATGTCAGCATTGTATGCAAGAATCTCTGCTACAATCATCTGAGCAAAGAAGAAAAGTAAGCAAGGCTAACACATAAACTATAATCTCTGAATTGCTGGTATCCTCACCGGCATTCTACGTCCTCTCGCTAAGTACTCTGCATCACAATGTGAATACATGAATTTTTGATCAATTTCTCGTCCCGCATAGAGGTCGGCTAGAATGTTGTACTGTTTCAATCAAAAACACAGAATGTAAAAAATGATATTAGGGAAATATCTTATGCTAATACACGATATTACAAAACTTACAGTCAATACACGAAGACGATTCGCCGTAGTACCAGTGGAACTCTCGCATTTACGATGAATCCAATTCTGTCGTAATTCCACAATTGGCATTGTAGGGAGCACTTCTACCAATCTACTAAAAGAATATGCCTCCTGACATCCTTCTCCACTATGATCCAACCGGACAGGAGTAATTAGCACCGACAATCTCTTTCCGACATCTTCTAACGTTGGAGTATACACATGACAATCTTTACAGACAACCTCATTATTGGCAAACCAAGTGATTGTTGCGTGTATTGCGTAAATGATTCTAGTACGAAGTACAATGGGTACACCCACGAAGATGTGCGATGTGAAATTCTCGAATGTTTCAACTGACAAAAGAGTTGGAGGGTTTGAAATGATATCAAGCTCTACACATTCCAATGTCGAAGATTGCTGGCTCGATGAGTTTCTCCCCGATATTATAGAGGATGGCAGTGTTAGAGCAATCTTATAGTTCTCATTGCCCTGCTCTGCACAATGATTCCACATATCCTCACTACTCCATTCCGATATATCAATTGGAACATAATGCTTATCATATTCGCCAATCCGAATCAATTGGCACATTGTCTCTCCAGAAGGGAAGGTCCTATTTGTACTCCTTTTGGAATAAGTGGGAAGCATTCCCTTCAATTTGTTCCTAGTCGACACCTCCAATCTACGTAATGTCCTCGAAGCCGATTCATTTGAAGAACGGTTCATACGCAAACGAAGTACATTTTCATTCGAGTGGTTGGTAATGACATGATTGACGTGAGTTGGATCATTACTGTTTGGATGCCTCTGTTTTAACTCTCTGTCCATCCGTATCAAGTAAATATCCAATGCCAACACGTTCTCTGAACAATGTTGTATTGATTCAATCTTTTGCAATTCTTCAACGCCTTTCGTCCAATTGAATTCAGTAACAGTACTTCCAACACCGCAATTCGATTTATTACTGTTTTGGAGACATTGGATTAATTCTCTAGCATCATTGACACGACCTCGAACCGATTGACGTGTATTGTATTCACCGTAGGAATGTGGTAGGACCCGAGCAACTAATTTACCCTGCAATGCCGTGGATGGTTGGATAATATTCGATTGTACGTCATTCGATGTTGTGGAACTGGTGTCGGTGACATTGTTTCTGCTTGAGCTCTCTGTATTTGGATTGCATAATGATTCATAATTAGAAGATGGTACGTCGTATGAATCACCATTCTTCTTCTCTGACAAGGTGCAATTCAAGTCTTTGTTCATTACTATTCTGTTTTATGTTTGTGTGTGGCTTAATTTAAATGGATGACGTAGTACCCCCAAGGGGACTTTGTGTCCTAGTTGATATTATTGGTAGTGTTCTGGTTGATATTGCCAGCGACGATGACGTTGATGTAGTTGACGAAGAATTACAATCTGTTTTACGAAAGGTCTTGTTCATTTCGTTGTTTACTTTTTCTATCAATCTTCTTTTGTATAACTGTACATTATGATATCCAATATTGTATCGACAATATAAAGTTGCGTATTAGTGTTTGATGAGACAATAGCGCATATAAATTGAGATTACATTTCTAGAGTGCTCGACTCTGTATGTCTGATGGTTGTTATGGTACTCACCTGATGTGATGTTAGGTTTGAAACAACCTCTTTTACCGTTTAACTTAACCTGGTGACGTTTGAGTTAGTAAGTTTGTTGATTATTATTTCTTTCGTTATCTCGCAGTTCTTGAATGAAAGAGGTATTCGAGTTAGAAGAGAGCATATGACATATGACAGATGATGAACAACCCGAAGGGCGTGGAGGCAGAAAGGCCATGGTCTGAATGTGATATGGGGTGGCACGTTCGTTGATGGCTTTATGTCCAAAAGACTGTAGTCTATCTACCTATGTACCGTACCATTCTACATTTACTACCGCTAATAACAGATTCTCTTCCGACCGTCAACTTCCGCTCCTTTTGAATCTTCTCAAAACCGTCACGGTTCTCACTAAATGACGTCATAACTTATGTACTTTCGAGCACCATTCCGTTGACAGTCCTCTTCTTTGATGTCAACCGAAACTTCAAGAAGGTGTCACACGACCACCACGTGCTGACACGCGCTTTCTCATGTTCTTTTTCGAGGGCCGGTTAAGAATAGCGTTACCTTATCCATTTCTATCGTTGTCAGTGTAAATAATTAGTTGTAAATTAAGTCGTGTTTAGCAACCAATATTTGCTATTAAAAAAGACCCATTCGGAACAAAAAAAAGGAGAGAGAGGCAAAGGCAGGAAGCACGAACACGAATCACATGAATGAATCTCCAGCATTTTCAAAACGGCCTGTTTCATCAATTCAGCAGCAATAATAACAACATACACAGCTGCCGGGATAGATCTTCATTCGATAGATCTGAGCAGTTCATTAATTTTAAAGCAATAAGGTCAGATGATTTTGTATACGTCGGCGCCTGGTGATTTTATTGATTGCGTCGCGGCGTTGAAAAGAAGATTCGTAATGTGAAAAAGAGGGAGACAAACCGCAAAAGTTCTACGAGTGAACGATGCCTTGAGGCCTGTGGTGCTAGCTGTGACTTTCAGGAAGAGAGAGATGAGTCTGCTGGCAACTTTGATTTTGCGATTGTGTTACATTACACTATCAAAAAAGCACCGTTTGATTATTTGTCATGTGTGTATTATTTGGCTGCATTCTCGCAGAATCAAAATTGTTTGAATATCTCACACAAGAATTGCATCTCTCTCTTCATCTAATACACACAAACACAGGTGCTTACCATAATATTACACCTCCCTGATAGAACATATTTCTAAACAACAATTGGAAAAATAATGAGAAATCCATCCAACACATCCCTAATAGCCTTTACGGCCAATCTACTCGGTCTGACGACATCAACAATAACAACGACGACGAATGCCTTTCCTAACCACCCCTCGGCATTTGCACATCGACGAATTACCAAAAAATCAAAATCAAACAGTAATAATAACAATAATGCACAACAACATCTCTCAGTTCGTCTCGTGACCAAGAAGACAACTTTGATGCCACGTTACTTTCTCGACGGCAGTAATGATGTACATCATCCCATGGATGATAACTACGCTAAAGCATCCTCCAATCGAGATCATGCGACAGTGTACCAAGAATCATCATCGTCATCGCAGTTCTCATTGCTCAAACCCTATTTGGAATTCAACGAATTGGATTTACAGCAATTATTCCATAATGACAAGCAGTGCGTAGTTTCTACTACCAAGTCGTCTTCGTTGTATAACGATTTTCAAGAGGTGGAACAAATTGGTCATTACACCAAGAATAGCATCAACAGCAGTACTACCACTACTACTGCCGGAACAACAACGAGTCCATTTTACTTTTGTCAACATAAACCAAACAAGACATCACTACTACCCCCCTGGCTATCCATCATTCAACCATCCATGGCATCGTCACATCTAACAACGTTACGTCGCGACCTATCCCCCCATTTATCATCCAAACAAATATCGTCCGTTATCGACGCTATACGATCCGCTTCATCGGGGAATGATGTACAATTGGCGGGATCGGCCGATTTTTGTTCGTTATTAGTCAATTCGTTGGAGATGGTGGAAGTGTCGGCTTTGATTGGGAGTGTGTTTCATTATTGTAGTTGTGTGTCTTTGTTAGAGAATGAAATGAAGAATAAGAAGAATATGGGACAATCGAAACAGAGTGGACATTGTTTCTTTGGCAATGATGATGATGAGAATAATGATACGTCGTCGTGGGATGAATTTGATACCAAGTATCTATGCGCCCTGGCCGGATCAGGAATCGAGGGCTATTCACCCCACAGTATGAAAATAGCCCTGGATGCGGCACGGCTCAAATCCATCGAGGCATTGGCATCACGTGTCGTCAAGACCTCCTCCCATGTCAATTCCTCCAATTTACGCAGTTTGTTATTGAGTATCAACGAAGAGGGGGATTGGAGGGCGTTGGCCATTCGGGGTGGGGCTTGTTTGTACCGATTACGAGGATTGAGGAGGTGGAGAGAGGAGCGGCGGGGCGGATTGATGAATCATGAGAGGAGCGAAGAAGAGAGGAGGGTGGGTCATGAGGCTTTGCATATTTATGCTCCTTTGGGTGAGTGTGTCGTTATGTGTAACTTTTAGTAGTTCGTGTCACTGCTTTGGGTGTTTCTGACCGATTTTCAAATGTGCAAAAATCATACACACAGCCGCAAGACTGGGCATGTTTCGTCTCAAAACCGAATTAGAAGACGCTGCCTTTCGAACCCTCTATCCCCATTCACACTCGGCCGTGTCCTCTCTCTGTGCCACCCCGGACGTGGGTGAGGGTATGAAGTCTGTACTGTCGGATATCTCTAATCAAATGAAACGATTGGTCCAAGAAGACACCTATTTTATGGAACATATTCAAAACGTTAGCATCACAGCTCGTCTGAAGGAACCGTAAGTAGAGTACTATTATTTGTGAACCACTGCCTATTTCAGTCTATCTAACATTTGATAATCGCTGCATTGTACAAATAGGTACTCGATATGGAGGAGGATGGTCAAAATTTCGAAAAAGGGTGATGTCAAGCTTGGCGATATATCTATTTTGGACATCCCCGATGCCGTTGCACTTCGAGTTGTCTTTTCGGCGCGTAAATTAACCGAGGACGAGCCGGATTCCGTCACGCAACGTCGTGAACGGGAGTTGAGCTACTACATCTTGAACCTGTGCACAGAAACCTGGCCTGAGACATCATCGAGTCGATTCAAGGATTATGTCGCCAAACCCAAAGAGAATGGCTACCAGAGCCTCCATTACTCATCCTCGAAACGGTGGAGAGGGAACGAATGGCCATTTGAAGTTCAAATCCGCAGTAGTGATATGCATCGTGTGGCAGAGTTTGGACTCGCAGCTCATTGGTCCTACAAACGTTATGGTATTGATCCTCCATCCTCGTTTTCCAATGCTAGCAGTTGTAATCCTTCCAAGAGAATTTTGGACAAATCGTCCGAATCCTACCTCAAGTCCGTTCAAGAATATCAATCTCGTGAAGCACTCAAGAGTTACATCTCTCCAGAGATTGAATACAAGCAACCCATGTACATTGATGACGAGATACGTGCTGGTCGTAAACGCGAAAGAGATGAACGATTGGCGCCCTACCTTGAGGCTTTGTCGGGAGCACAAACCGACATGACTCGTGAAAATGTCTATGTGTTTGTTTCTGTATCCTCTCGAATTTCAGTGGATGAATCATCTGATAATAATAGCACTCAAGGCACAGTGTTGTCATTGCCACGTGGATCACGTGTCCTTGATGCTATTCGTGCAGCGGAACAGTGGTGCGATTCTCCAATTCGCGGCTGCAGGAATGGCAAAGCAGTTTTGAGGAATGGAAGGAGAACAAGCGAAGAACAGACGGAACGATTGGTGAATGGAGATGTGATTAGTATCGCGTTGGATGACAGGATAGATCACGAAGCCATTAGTAGTCCCAGCAGCGATGCTGGATCGGTCAAGCAGTTGTTTTCCACAGTGTGATGAAATCATTGTTTGTGTGTTACTTTTGGTTATAAGGTTCTGATTTGGAAATTACTTGTACATAGAAAAGCCATGAATGTAAAGCTAGAACAATGAAATAGACTGTAACAGCAAGTATTGTGTCAGATAATAGATGCCATCATGTAACTCTCTCAACTCAACTCGACTCCTACCATGAGAATATGTTACATTGATAAACAAATTCTGCACAGACAAAGAATTCAAACAACAGATTTGCCTTCCCATCAGAAAATTAGTGCTGACGAGACCAAACAACTGATTTGATGTATTTACATGCTCTTGCAGAAGCTATTGCTTTTTGAATGACTCAAATGCTTGCTTTACGACGAGCCTTGACATGCCCATAGTTTGAGTTCCGTATGCTCTAGTTCAAGTTCTCTAAATTTCTGCAATGAATAACCTACTTAACGGCTGCAATATATGCTTGGTCAAAACTCTGGAATAGCAAAAAAAATCCAAAAAAATCCACAACTTTTATGTCGAAAAATGCTTCATAGCGTTCAATCTTCAATCAGGGAGTCATAATTCATTATATAAGCTGTGTAAAGATTTTAGAAGTGGAAGAAGCTTTAGAAAACATATACAGTAATATAGGTGAAGTTGGATCTTGAAACAGCTTGTTATCTTCTATCGGACAGCTCAGTCTCTTATGGTGATCTCTTCAGCACAAAATCATAAAGGAGAGATCAAAATTTTGTGATCAGATAGTAATTTTGTGATTGCTAAAATTAAAATCACAATCACAAACCTCAAAATCTCACAAATCGCAATTTGTGATTCAATCACAAAATTGTGCATGGTTGTTAGTGCCAACTTTTTAGACTCTGATGTCTGTAGTCTCTGGAGAGGGTATTTTTGGATTATTGCTGACATTTTTAATGAGATGAGAACACAGTCAATTTTGCCATTTTAGGGTAAAGTAAGAGTACGCCCAAAATGATGTTATTAGAGTATTACTTTACTCATGCTTACTTTTTATTTACTTACATTTTACTTTGACCAGTAATCAAGATTTTTATGCTACTAATTGGGC
>JALLPH010000819.1:0-14468 GCA_036939855.1 Cyclotella choctawhatcheeana
GTGATGGTGGGGGAGTCTTGGTTTTGTACGGGTATGCAGCAATCATCACGAATTCGGCTACCTCGGCGACAACGTTGTATGCGACAATCAACCCTCCATGACACAACAATACGCTATACGGTGGGAGCATAAATGAGTTCCCAACACCAA
This sequence comes from Cyclotella choctawhatcheeana, assembly GCA_036939855.1. Classification (NCBI taxonomy): domain Eukaryota; phylum Bacillariophyta; class Thalassiosirophyceae; order Thalassiosirales; family Thalassiosiraceae; genus Cyclotella; species Cyclotella choctawhatcheeana. The sequence goes on from JALLPH010000819.1 coordinate 151, forward strand.
CAATCCCTGCAGAGAAGTTGATTATCAAGTCCAACATGACAATAATACACTGCCGGGGTGTGGTGGTTGGCCATGCTATGCTCCCATTACAAGCCATGCTTTGGCCAAATTTTTCAATTGAATCGAACCATTGTCCTATCTCAATATGCTCTTGGAATTTGGTCGAATCTCAATAAAAAGCTGTAAAACTGCTTAGTAAACTAATTAAAACACAATTAAAGAGGGTTACAAACTTTGAACTGTGTAATTTAGTCTAATATTGAATTTTCTTACACATAATGTGCAAATGTAGTAGTTGCCACACATTCACTAGTTAATTGACGGTACTGCTGTTTGTATACCCCTTGTAGCTCAGCTGGTACCAAACCGATTGCCATGAATCTTGGCACACAACCAGTCAAGACACTACTGATGAGGTTGGCTTGCTTGGAATGGTCAAAATCGGCCTTGTATTGCTGTAGCAATGCATTCATTGCAAAAGACGGTACAATGACGGTACTCCCTACCTAAGGGTTAAAGGTAATCAGCCTTAGATTAGCCCATGATTTTCTTGAATCGTTTCCCTTGACGCCTCGGCTGTCCGCTGTCGGCTGTCGGCTGAAGAAGGAAGTGATCAAGCTTGTTCCTTGTTCACCAAGCGAAGCACCTTCAAGAGCCTCCACGCCAAAGTCAAATTAAGAGAGAGGCAGTAGATAGAAGGACAGTGCAGAGACACAGACAAACGCTACTAAAAGGAGTTCGGAGGCAACGAATAAGATAAAATCCAGGCGATTGGAAAGAAGAAAGGAAGAACATTTGATATATAAACACGGTTAGGAACAACGGAACAACAAAGTAATGATCCGAATAAAAAATGCAGCCGTCCTATTGCTCATCGCATGCAGCTGCAAGCATTCAGAGTCATTGTCCAAAATAAGAATGAAACCGTCCACGCCAACCTTACCAATTGCATTTCAGACAGCATATGGGTTCAGATCAAAAAGCAGAATTATGAAAACTTCCGACCAAACACGAACTTTACATATGTCATCTATACCCGAAGACGACGACATATCAGTTTCAAGCATCCCAAAAATAATGAAATCCATAAAAGAATCTCTGCCTCCTCTTCCAGAGGATCGCACTGCCCTCTCTGGAGATGTCCTGGCCCTGTTCGTATATTCCTATTTGGACCATGCAGTTCACGATATTATGTGCGCGGAAGCCTCTCGAGTGGATGTGGGAGAATACATGACTTTAGACCCAGCGAATGCCCCATCACTACCAGTTTGGTTCGATGTTACACATATCAACGAATTCGGCCATTGGCTTTATGGCTCTTCATCGGTGGGATACGCACCTGCTATTGCAGTATCTGGACTGGCTTTTGTTGCTATGGCTACTTGCTGGATTATTTCAGGCTACTTCTCTGGAGCATTTTTGATGAAAAATACACTTGAATGTGATGCCAAAAATGCCATGATAGTCACCGGAAAGACTTGGATATTTATGGCCGTTTTGATGGTTTGTATTTCCCTTGGAAGTGATTTCCTATGGGCGCAATTGGATGTGATTCATCCTCTCAGTGATCCGGCGAGAGGGGGGCTGACAAAGGCTGATGCAGATTATATATTCGATTCTCTATCAGTCTTGGCGTTTTGGAGGTGGATGTTCAACTCTGTGATGGGATATCGTTGAATGATTTCAACAGACAATGCATAGGTAATCGGAGAAAAGCTAGTATCCCGCAAACAAGAAAAATGAGCGGGGATATTCATTTTGTTGACAAAAATTGAGCATACGATGCGTGAGGAAAGTAACAATTCAGATGCAATGGAACATAAACGCTGTGATGAGATATTGTTGAATGATTTCAGGATATACTATGTAAGTAATTGGAAAAAAGCTAGTATTTATCTCGCAAACAAGAAAAATGAGCAGGGGTATTCATTCTGTTCAAAGAGTCAACACAAGATGTATGCACAGAAAATCTAGACAGAATAGAACATCCCAGACTGAGATTTTTGATGACTTGATGCCAAATTTGAACCAAAGCAAGGCACACTATGTACATACAGCATGGCCTGTAAAATAAAACTACTTTATCACAGCTTACAGCTTCTGAAAATCACCCAGCACACTTGTATTTTCTTCAAGTTAAATCAATGTCGTCGTCATCATCATCATTGAGACCCATTTCGTTCATGATATCATCCATTTCTGCAAAGCCCTGCTCCAACTCTTGCTCAAGTTCGGCTCCTGATATTTGAGGCACAGGAGGTTTGACTGGTTGAGCAGCTGTAGCTACCTTATTGGTTGGCTTTGCTGCAGTGGGTTTAATCTCAGCACCCTTTTTGGCCCTTCCGCTTACTCGAATCTCTTTTACAAGCCCTCTCAATGAAGGGTCCAAATGAGCCATGGCTGACCGGTGACTGCCACTCTTAGATCTTGCTTCCTCTAGAGCTTCTAAATCCATAGCTGTACAAGCCCTAATCAAATCTTCGGCCAAAGCGCATTCTCTAGAAGTCAGGTAAGCTGTATTTTGCAAATGAAATCTTTGAAAATCCTGTGATGCGGCAACTGTATCACCCATAGCTAGTGTCAACACAGTCTCAGACAAATAGGCTCTACCCAGAGACACTGTTGCTATTCCCTCTGATTCAAGAGATGCAGTTCCAGCTCCATAAGCATAAAGTGCTGTTTCGAAATGACGCCGCTTAATCAGTTCAGCTCCAACTTTAAACAAAGCTTCGTGAGCAAACGCATCGGTAATTATATTTTGTTTCGCCAATTCCATAGCCTCGCGTCTCGCCGCATCAGGATCAACTGCATTTGGATTTTCATACATTGATATTCCCTTACGATAATTTCTCTTACGATTCAATGGATCTGGAACAAAAGTCTCAATTGCATCTTCAATACTGATCAATGCCTTAGCTTCAATCGGTTTGCTTATTTCGTCGCCCATAATTAATCCAAAGGCTGCCTTCATTCTCGCTTCGGCAGCTCTTCCCTTTTCACCCATCTGAGCCCAAGCATCAGCGGCGTCGCAGTAGAGCTTATGCATTTCCTGCCGCTTTCTCACCAAAGTCTCATCACTAACCTCTGACAACTCGGCGGCACGTATGTACTCCTGAGCCGCAATGGCATACGCATCCTGACCTAACTGTACATCCCCCGAAGAAATTCTATGCAATCTTTCCAATCTATTCTCCCCACATGCCTTGTAGGCATCAGCAGCACGTTTATAGTAGTTGCCTGCCGAGATGGGGTCGGGTCTACTGAAGACACCTCGAGTCATGGCCTTTTGTGCTTTGAGACGGTAGTCCTCGGCTTCTGCCATTTTGTCGATTTTGGCCTGTCCGGAGAGGATGGAGAGCGGGTTAGTGCGGGATGGAGCTTTGCCACCAAATATGTTGGACGGGCCCGGAGTATGTGTGAGTTCGGCATCGTTGGAAATTGTAGAGGTGGGATTAATTGGACGAGAAGAGACCACCGTTTGTTGTTGAGGTGCCGGTGCTCGAGGTTGAGACGGTCGTGATGATCGAGCTTTACCAGAACCGCTGCCACCACCTCCCCCACCAAATAGTGCGTCTCGGTTTGCACCTGCGTCTCGCTTGTAACTAGCCATTGGGAATTTGAGTTCCTATCTTGTGGGACCTTTATCTACCTCTAGATATGTTGTATGAGTTTCAGTTGCAGTTGTTCGAGGAGGCAGGGAGGGTAGCTGTGTTGTAGGAGGTTGTAGGTTGTACATAGGTTGTAGGTTCGAGTTGTCTCAGTTTCAGTTTTCAGTTGTCAGATAGGACTGACAAAAAAGACAGAGAGGTGAGAGGAGAGCGAGATTTTGGTCCTCATTGTAGGGGGCACAATCGCTTTTTTGTGTGATAAGTCTAGAATTAAACTTTGCTTCATTCGTCTAAACCGTAGACCCGCCCTCTTTTCTTTTGCTCTCCTTTTTCTCATTCCTCCTCTCGCCAAAATCAGCCATCCTATCATCAATCATCAGCAGCCGTGCAACTGTTAAGCAGCGGAGGTTGAACCCTGCTCCTCAAATCGAACAACATGAACACCTTCAAACCGCCCATGGCGACATACAAATCCCCCATCAAGAAAATTTCAACTGCAGGCAACAAACTGGCATCTGCTGTCCATTCTGCAATTGAAACTATTGATTCGTCGTTTCAGAGTTCGCCTCCGAAACAGAGAAGGTCAGGTGCGGGTATTCGTGATAGAATCAACAAATTTGATGCCGCATGTCGTCATAATGGTGCTCCGACTCCTCGTCGAACAATGAATGATGCTCGAAGCCATCCGTTCAATCCAAACTATTGTTCAGACAATGGGATGAATATTGAGAATGAAAACACGAACATAGATCAACCACAGATCAATGGAAATGGCATAGATCCACTGAAGATGGACAAGGACAATGCCGCCACTAATAAGCATGGCTCACCTTCAAGGCCTGGGAAAATTAGGCAAAAATTACAGGAGACGCTTTCTCCTCTTACTGAGCGAGACATTGCAGATAAGGCGATTTTAAAGGTGAAAGCAGCGTTTACTCCTGTCACAAAGAATGGCAATGTGAATATGAATATGAGGAAGAAGGTACGAGCCACGTTCTCTCCGAATAAGAAGCCCTTCGACATACAAAAAAATACACCGAGCAAACAGGTACAGGAGAAGAGCATCTTTTCTCATACGCCAGTTGCAGCCACTGCTACGTTTGATTCAGTATCATCATCTGCCACTAAATACGACGATGAAGCAGAAATTAAGAATCGATTATTACAGCTTGAAGAAGAGAATCAAGTACTGAAGAAGAAGAATCAATCTTTGGTGAACAAGTGCCAGTTATTAGCAGAAACAAATGAAAGGTTACAAGCGTCAGATGGTCAAGTTGAAAATAGTGTCATCACTGGCAGATGTGAAAGACCAAATACAAAAACCAAAACAGCAGCTAAGAAGATTTCAGGCAATGAACACCCTCTAATTGCAACCCCATTGAGAAATCATGTGCTTGCAGTACAGGAAGCGAGTGAGACTAATTCTTATATTTCTGTAAATAAAGAGCCGTTTGCTTTATTTCCGCCTGAACATTTACCGAGGAACGAGCAAGAAAACAATCATCATTTGGATAATTTAGGAGTGTTGACTGGTAATGTTCAATTGAAAACTGGTGATGCTCCAGAATATGACGAACAAAGTAATGCGGGCGAAAAGAGGAAGAAGGAGGAGGCAATTGACTTGTTAAATTCTGCTGCTTTTCTCTTTAAGACCTCGAGGAGGCGACTGAACTAGGACTGTACTTCATGTTGCCGGCTTGTTTTGTTTGTACATATCATAGATGAACAAATCTGTATGTTGTTTCTGGTTTCAATGTTAAAATAACGAGATATACGATAGTGATACACAGGTGGAAGGTATATGATGCAATTACGACAAGAACTGCCTGCTATTTCGTTAGGCTTGAAGCTACTTGTATGTACACACATCATTTAGACCACTAATAACAAAATGTAATTACCATATCTAATGCGCTGGCTGCGTATTTTTAAACAGCACTGATCTAAAGCACTGAATGCATAATACGTTCACGTTGAGTTGAGCTGCGCAATAGGAGACACTCACATATCACTGTAAATTTTCATTCTGAGTCTTCCGCCTTTTTGGTGCGTTTATTTTCGCCATGGCTGACAAGGTCATCTGTATCACTTTTTCTTTTACTAGGATCCATTAGTGATGCTTCGAGCTGTTTCGCTTCTCTCTCCTGACGAGCGATATCTTCTTTAAGCTCACGTAGCATACGGGCACGTTCTTCTTCTGACTTGTTGTCATGGCCATCAAAGTTATCGCTTTGGTTCATGCCTTGACCGTCAAAGTTACCTCCTTGGTCCATTCCCCGACTCATGCCTTGGCCGTTGGATTGACCAAAGTTACCTCCTTGATTCATGCCTTGACCTTGATTAGGCACACCCATATTATTGTTCATGCCCATTCCTTGATTGAGCATGCCTCCTCCGCCCATGCTATGGCCCATGTTTCCCATTATATTATTTCCTCCCATGCTGTTCCCACCGATCATGTTGTTTCCAGAGTTTCCACCACCGCCTCCTGACTGCTGGAGCATTTGCTGAAATTCACGAAAGAAACAGTGAGGATAACGTTTTCTAGAAATGATCCTAGATCAATAGGTAAGTCACCTGCTGGTACAAATTCATCATTAACGTAGTTTCCTGGATCTCGTTCAGAAGATTCATGTGATGTAATTTGAGCCTGAAAGACAAAGTGAGATTCAAAATAATTTGTATTGAAAAATTAGTAAAAATATCTAGAGCACTCACATCTCATAGTGTTGGTTCGGCTATCAGATATTTGGTAATGAAGTCAGTGTAAGTTCAATGTATTCTGTTTGCAACTGTGCGAGAAGCAACATTCACTCACGTTTACAGAAAGCCCAAAGTTTCCCATATTCTTGTTATTGCCGCTATTATCCATGCCCGAACCACCTCCCATACCACCAGCAATGTTATTGTTTGCATTGTTGTTATTGAAGTGGTCAGCCCTTGCAGCCTCATAAGCTGCTGCAGCGCCACCTCCTACAAACGGGCGGCGGTCATTACTGTTCTGTCCCATATTCATATTGTTTCCCACATTCACGTTTCCCTTTCATTGACAGAGGCGAGGTTAGTTTGTGATTAGACGTTCCAAGTAAAATAAACAAAGCTCGCGACAGCATGAAGGAGAGCTTACCATGCCTCCCATCTTAAAAAGTAACGACAAACCATTAGTTTTATGCTAATAAAAAAGAGAGAGACGAGAAATACTTACCATACCCATCGCACCACCCATGTTATTATTCATATCATTATTTCCGCCATCGTTATCACTACAATCACTATCATCGTCATCATCACTTCCATCTCCTTTCCGGCCTATTCGTCCAGAGACTATGCGCACCTAAATGCAGTCACAATATTGAGAAATGTATTAAGATAAGCTTAAAAATGACCCTCTGGCTCAAACATCCATAACACTCATGACGAGCGTACCTGCAACCTCTCCAATTCCAACATTACCCACTCCCTACTTGGTTTGGGTCGCATGGTAGACCTCCATGCCCGAGTCAAGGCCTTGGCACGGGCGCATTTCTCATCGGCTTCGGCATTGGGGAAAGTTCCTAGGGCAATGGTTTTACCAGCCCACTACGTCGTCGTGATTAAAGGGGTGACAAGAGGGAGGTTGGGTGAAGTGTGAAGTTAGTGAGTAAATGGAAACCAGGGACGGGTAGATACATTCGAGAGAGTACATTTTTGAGATTATTCACGACATCGGCTATGCCAGTGACGCTGAGAATGACTATGCCTGTGCCTATGCCATTGTTATGTCCCCCAGCCTCCCCCAGCCCAGATGCCAGCTAGAAAGAGCAAGCACATTACACTGAAGAGTCAACAATTCCCATTTTCATTTGCAAAAATGATTTACAGATATCTCCTTTCAACAAATATAATCCGATAAAAATTTATGTACACCAGGGCAGTAAAAATGTTGTTCACGAACCTTCACATGTACCGCCTTCTTCCCCGAGCCACGCTTCTGCCCACCATCGCCGCCACCTGTTCCGGTATTCCCCACACCCATCATCGCCATATTGTTGAAATTTCCGTCCATTTTTAATTCTGGTCCTGATCTTTCGTCATAAACAGCCGGTTATGGTAAAACAGAAAAGACGAACGAAAGATGAGCTGGGCTTTGTTGGATTATTGAGTTTGCGTTTACCTTCTCATTTGGTCTTTTAGTTTTTAAGAAAAACATTACTGATTCCTTTGTACATTTTAAAAATTAACCAAGCGCATAAGTGATAATGTTGCAAGAGCTCTTCTACGTTTTGTATGCTTATGGTAGGTATGGATCTTAACTTTCTGTCATTTTTCTTTGTTTTTCTCTCATTTTTCCGTCAATCATACAGAATCAGCTTATTCAATAGATTTACAGAAGGTACTTTTATGTAGATATGACTGCGAATGTCGTAGAAGCGCTCATGCGACTAGATAGATACTATGTAGACTGTGACTGGTGACTTGTGACCTGATGTATGGTATGCGGCTGTTCCTGATAGAGGAGACAACATCAGAGGGGTTGTGCTCTATGGTAATCCGCAAAAAATCTTCTGCTTGTGCTGCATGCCTGTCAACTGGCAGTCATCTCTGTCCCCAACATGACGCCTGCCTGTCCACACCTGTAGTCGCAGGCGAGAAAAGAGCCGACTACCCGTCTGTCGACTGCGACTGTCAAGTCACTTATAGTTAGAGTCTAAGTGAAAAATGAACACTACTGCTTGCCTACGAGTGCCCCCTAATTTTGACCTTGCCACGCCTGCCTGCCTGCCTGCCTGCCTGCGGCTGCAGTCACCGGCGAGAAATGAGGCTACTACCTGCCTGTCGACTGCGACTGTCGCGACGATTAGCAACCCCCGGAGACAACAAGGGTTTGCTATTACCCGAGTAATTTGACTCCTCGGGTAGGTACCCGGGTATGGCGCGCTGACCAAGTCCGTGCTCGGGTAGGTACTCGGGTATCTCCACATCTGGTACCAGAGAGATCGGGTAGGTAGTCGGGTATACCCGATCACTCTACCATTACGATCAAGTCGGGTAGGTATCCCGCCAACCAAAATCAAAATACCCGTACTCGCAGCATTTTACCCGCGGGTATCGGGTGTCGGATATCAACTCGGGGAACAGATTCCCCACCACTTTGAAAAGTAGTGCCCTCGAGTTTTGAGTGAGTAGATGGGTAGGTATTTGGTATTTGGGTATCTTCTGCCCGGTACCGGAGAGGTTGGGTAGGTAGTCCGGTATACCCGATCACTCTGCAATCAAGTCAGGTAGGTATCCCGCCAACTAAATACCGTAGTAGAAAATGTCCCAAGGTACCCGGATCGTCGCGAACATTGGCCAATTTCGGCCGTATATAAACCTTCAGCTCCATCTTATCCGCAACATGCCAATATACATAAGACTGTATAACCTAAAAAGTGTATAACCGATTTCTGGCGCGAAGAAAAAAATTTCGTATCCACGGCTTATTAAATTAATTAGCGATGCAATGTATTAATGTATTTAGTATTATATATCGAATTTGACCTAAGATCATCGCGAATATTCTCATTCAATAATATTCAGGCTTGAAGGGTTATAAGGTTGCTTAACTACAGCGGATCTGGTACGGATACATTTCAGATGGATTTGGCCGGCCGGATTTTGTTTCGCGCCGGAAATCGGTTATACACTTTTTAGGTTGTACAGGCTTACATTCACAATATGTAAGAGTATGTAGCCCATAATTCCTAATGAAGTTGATTCTAAAAGAGATTGATCATCTAAGTGTTTGCGAGCATGTTTTTTATTTGTCCTTTTTAAACACAGTTGGGCACATGTGATGGGTTTTGGGGCGGGCGGCACGTCGACCGTCGACCCTGTGTAAGACTATATCTATTCTCTATCTATCTAGTCACCCACACTAGGTACTATGTATTTACTTAACTTCTCCCGCTCAAATCTGTCGCCATACACGGCGCCAAGCCAAACAAACTCTTGCGTTTTCCTTTTTCCTTCGAAGAGAAACAGAGAGCAGAGAAACCCCAACAGCCAGGGACGTGGAAATGATGGTATGAGAAGAGCAATCGATTAGATTAATACCAATTCCCACAATTCCAATCACAATCCACAATCTTAAACCATGAGTGACAGTGGGATATCGTATTTAGCGGCATCCGATGACAAATCACAGACAATGATGTCATCGCCTTTGTATTATCAACGAAAGAGAACAGTTCGCGAATGGAAGAGGCAAAGAATAAAAGTGCTCTACGGCTCACTCGGTCTCTTTTTGGGGGTAATCACAACCGATGCAATGATGGTGCCACGCCAACCAATTCATGTAACGAACGGTCGGTACTTGTATTCCCGAACTACTGTATCATTTGCCACCGCCGCTTCCAAAGTTAATGATTCGGTCGCTCTACCGGAGGAGGAGGAGCAGCCAAAATCAAGTCCGATTGACAAGGAAAAAGCTCACAAAACTCCTATACCATTCGACTCATGGCTCGACCGAACGACTGCGCGTCTACTCAACATGCCCCCGCAGCAGCAGCAGCAGCACTCATCCTCCTCCATGGCCACCGCAAAGAATCGTAGGGTGGACAGCCCCCACAGTCCCTATGCGCACTACACCTCATCGTCATCGGGATACATACCGTTGGGTGAACTAACCATAGAGGATGTTCAATTAATTACCACGTTGATGACATCTCATGCACGACGTGGCACCGTAGAATCTGCATTAATATGTGAACGTTTACTCAAACGAGTTGTAGAAGATGTTAATGCCGGGAATCATAGGGTGAGAGTCACCACCAAGATGTATACCGTGGCTATGGATGCCTGGGCCAAGAGTCAACGTAGGCCATTGCCGGGGACTATCAACTACAGCAATACGAAAGAGAATGAGAAGAGTGATGTTAAGAGTGCAGACAGGAAAAAGACTCAACTCCAGGTACATCCACAGCAACTGTCGTTGAACGATCCCAAAATGAAACAGCAGCAAATACCATTGGGGGCAGCAGCTCAACGAGCACATCGTATACACAATTCTCTAGTAGAAACGTACCGAAAAACTGGAGACCCACACCTAGCTCCTTCGTCGGTTAGTTACAATGCAGCAATTAATGCCTGGAGTAAATCCTATCATCCAAGTGCGGGCGAAATGGCAGAATTATTACTGGGTGAAATGATGAGAGAATGGAGATTCGGTGAAAGTGATGATAATATCGATGAAGAACATGATGTGGAAGTGAGCATGAAAGACTGGGAAGATGACGAAGAAGTTGAGAACTTTTCAAGAGGGAATAAACGTGTTCGTCCCGATGTGGTGACCTTCACTGCGGTCATTGATGCATGGGTTAAGTGTACCGCATTGGCTCATGAATATCACTATTCGCAACCACCGCCGAATCCGGGATTCTATTCCACCAAGGACACGGTGACAAAGTATAGAAAAGCGAAGGAAAATTATGCCGAATGGAAACGAAATCAGGCAACTAAGGCGGATGCTTTAACAAAAAAGGCTGCTACTCGTGCCAAGGAATTGCTGCAGCTTATGATTCAATTAAGCCATTATGATCCATCAAGTACCGAGAAACCTGAACCACGCATGAGACCAAATTGTTACACCTATTCTGCCGTTATGAATGCTCTAGCAAAGAGTTGTTCTGCCCTAAGAGCAGTGAGCCCATCGGGTATTAGTAGTGAAAAGGGTGTTATTTATGATCCTGCTAAAGAAGCCCAGGATATGCTTGAATCAATGATAGAGAAGTATGAACGGTATAAGGCGAGAGTTGGCGAACCAGAGACTTGGACCAATATTCTATATCACGGTGCAAACCACAAACAAAACATGACCTCTATGGAGTTAGAAGAGGATCTATCCAATAGCAGCAATGCCAACCCTCACTGGTTTGACCCCCGTATTGATGAGCTTACTTTCCCACCCAACACTGTCAATTACAACTCTGTCTTAAATGCATGGAGCCGTGCATCGCGTTATGATTCTCAGTCTGCATTACGAGCGGAAGAAATTTTACTGGACCGCATGGAAAAGGCACAGTCAGAAGGAGGTGACGCTGTTGAGCCAGATGCCCTTAGCTACTCTCTTGTTATCCATGCCTGGCTCCGTGGTTGTCGTGGATTCAATGGTAGCAATGGTGCAACAATTGGTAAAAGCAGTAGCAAGGGTGCTCCTCATATTCGATTCACTGATCATGATAGGATTCTCCGGGCCATGAAAATTGTAGATAGAATGGAAGCTTGGGCACGTGCTAAGCATCAGCTCAAGTGGAAGGACTACAAGGAGAATGAGGACGACGAAGATGATAATAATTCCTACAATGAAATCATAGATGAACTGGATTCTAGTAATGATATTGTGGAAGTTGAATCAGAGGATGAGTCGGACATTGACATACTGCCGGATTCCTCTCAGGTTCCCACGAGGTCATCCTCTACTATGAACTCTCAACGTGTACACAACAAAGCTCGAGATCTTGATGCGGAAGTGTACAAGTAAGTGTGATTCCTTATGTTTCTGGATCGAATTTCAATTCAATCTAATCATGTTACCGTGTTCCCCTTTTGTAGCTCAATATTGGTCGCCTATTTGCGTGAATTAAGGGTAGACCACGCAAAAGATGTAATGCGACTTTTAGATCGAATGGATGCTGTCGCAAAAGAGCTTGACATGCCTAGCGTCAGACCAAATCAAAGGTCATTTAACGTAGCTTTGGATGTGATTTCTAAAAGCGCACCGAGAGTAAATATATCCCTAGCATCATATTACGATGATGTTGGCGCCCCAATGGACAAGGGTAAACACGCGTATAATCCCTTATATGCAGGCAGAGCAGCAGAGTCACTTCTTAGTAGAATGCTAGCAAACAATTTCCGGCCTGATGCTTACGCTTTTGCTTCCGTTCTCAACACATATCAACGAATCCCCAAAGGTCGGCTTGAAGCCGCTCTGGCAGCGGACGGTGTTGTTCGTGGAATGGAGTCGCTACATTTTCATAATCGAATCGACGATCCTCCGGATGTGTTTCATTACACTATGGTGTGTGCCTGTTGGTCTCGGTCTGGTGAACAGGGAATGGCTGGTGAAAGGTTAGTGGTACCACCAGTTTTGTCTTTCTGTGAAATTATTCATTCATCGAATCTTTCTCGTATTTCTATATCAAGGTGCTCTGAAATTCTTCGACACATGCAAGATCGTCACAAGCTCGGATTTGCAAGAACCAAACCAAATATTCGGACATATAATGCTGTAATTGATGCTCATGCACACAACGGACGGCTAGAAGAAGCTGAAGACATGCTGATTTCTATGGTGGATGCGTATGAGAGCAGCGCAGCTAGATCAATGGAAGGTGTGGATGACGAGGAGTTACCTGTGAGGCCAGATTCTTTCTCGTTCAACACTGTGATTCAACAATGGGCTCGTTCTCGGGCACATGACGGTGGTAAACGAGCCGTGGCTATACTTGATCGTATGCTTGAATTTCATCAAAATGGCAATGCAGATGTAAGACCAGACGACCGATCTTTCTCCTATTTAGTTCACCATTATACAAAAGGCAGCGGTAGAATGGCACCTAATGCGCCGGACAAAGCATTGGCTCTATTGAAAAGAATGGTTGATATGTACTGGCAGGGTTACAAAGATGTGATACCAGCAAATAGCAACAGAACAAACCCAATATTTACATTCACTTCTGTCATTGGTGAGATTTTCAGTGCTTTATTTGGATGTTACATTATAAATATTTACCCATGCTTCATTTGTAGATGCTTATTCCGTGCTCCGACGTGCGGATGCTGGCGATGTTGGGGAGGAGCTTCTAGGGGTAATGATAAAGTTGGGACGTGATGTTCCACAACTCTGTCCAAACACGTACACATATCTGTCAGTTTTATACGCCTGGTCTTCTAGTGCACGTGTCGACGCTGGCGAAAGAGCAACGAGAATATTAGAAGAGATGGAATCTTGCATGGAAGTAGCTGCAAAAGAAGGCAAAGAATCGATTATTAGAACTACTCAAAGGTGTTATGTTTTGGCTCAAACGGCTTGGGCGCGTTCTCCATCTGAAAAGAAGGCAGAAGGAGCTTTAAAGGTACTGGAAATGATGGAGAAGAACTACCAAAATGGGAACAAAGACGCCAGGCCTACTGTCCAGGCATATTCGATGGTGGTGAACGCGTGTGCTTTTGCTGACTTAGTCACTGATTCTGAAGGGAAGTCAGTCAAATCATCGCAGGAAATACAGCTTAAAGCATTCAGAATTGCACAGTCGATATTGCATCGAATGGAAGAACAATCGATGGTTACTAGTATGATTTATGGAACATTCATTAAATGTTGTGGGCGGCTGACTCTACCAGATGACATCGCAGCAGAGAGTGCAACTCGAGCATTTGAGGAGTGCTGCCGTTTTGGTTTAGTGTCTGATTTTGTGCTCACACAAATGCGGTACGCTTTGACACCGGATAAATTTTTAGATGTCCTTGTCAAGTCTGGATATGAAAGAGACAGCACAGGGAAAATGCTAAGCCGAGATGGAAAAAGGATGCAACGAGTTCGATGGAATCATCTTCCTATCAGTTGGAGAGAAAATGTTGATCCAAAGTATATTAATGATGGTAACCTTAAATAATAAAAATCTCCATCACAGATTATGAAGCAGCCGCTGCAAGATTTTTTTGTATTGTATTCTGCTGCCATGAGAA
>JALLPH010000820.1:0-14437 GCA_036939855.1 Cyclotella choctawhatcheeana
GGTTGTATGTAGTTTTCCTGTAGGATCGTAGGATGTGTTGTCCTAGGTGTGTGACACAGGCAAGTCCTAGTTGTTGTTCCGCCCAGATTCAATTTCTGAAATTCTCGGAACTGTAATATTGGGTACCAAAGTCAGTGCTCACATTTTTTTGTGAGCACTCAGAAAAAGAATTGTGAGCGCTCGCCAACACGCAAATTGCCACCAAGAACTCGCACCAGCCATCAACATCAACACAACGATGAAGACACTAAGACACCATCGAACCTGGTGAACCGAATCTAACCGAATCATCAACCGGACACAACAACCTCTACCATCAACCAGCTCCATGCACCATCAAATCAACCAATCCAACAAAGCCGTCGCCACAGCTAACATTCCCTCTGTAGCTGATGCAGATGCATAGACAATTGCACGGTCCATCACGCTCCACAGTCGCCCAACCGTCCATCCGCCCAACGTTGACTTAAGCACCAGACATTTCAGTCCAGCGGAGGTCATCGCTATGATACAGATATTCCGCCATACTTTCCGACTTTTAAAGCTGTTCCACATACTCTCCCAATTTATGAAACACTTAGACTGCTGTATCTTCCAAACCACATTGAATCCATGGTGGCAACAACAAGAGAGTGTAAAATGCGAATGGTCAGGTATTTGGTGATGCCATTGTAATAAAGGTAAACAATTGGGTTGAATTAGATGTTACAAATCTCTTACCAAGATGGTGGCTGAATCCAAGACATTGTGGGGATTGCGTAGAAGATGTGTCTTTGTGTTGTGTCTAGGAGGAGTGGACTGATTTGATGATCGCAATAAAGAAGCCGAGAGAAGTAGCAGATTAAGATGCTGCCAAAGAGGATACTACTATTGCTTGACATAACATAACAAAAAGCACAAATGTTGCATCACTGTATACAAGACGAGTCATCACTAATAATCTTTATTTCTCTATACACAATACCCCCAAATGTAGTAGATGAAGATGTTGTCGAAGAGAAAGAGAATACTAGAGATGCAGGTGCTTGATAAGATATAAACTACAAATGTTACACTATTGCATTCAATACGAGTCATCGCTGTAATAATAATCTCTCTATACATAACACCCCCAAATGTTTCACAAATACATGATACCACCCAGTGTTTTGCATGAAGACCAACGACCAACATACGAAGTGCCACTTGCAATAAATATCCCGACCCTCAAGATTATTCGCGAATACTTTTCGTCACAGAGGACTCATTGTTCTCCAACTTTACATTTGGGCCAATACAGTAATGTTTTGGTGTTGCTGAACATCCTTTCCCAAGTTTTGATGTGAACCACAAATCCATCGTTGTATTTGCTGCTCTCGCAATCAGCAGGCGAAGCAGCAGCATCAGGCACAGTGTAATCTTCAGAACACTGAAGATGACAGTCGCTGCCCATTGTTTAAATCAACATGATGGATAGGTCAATAACAATTACATATATGAAAGAACAAGCTATTAACAAGATTTATGCTTGCCATTCTCCGTCTGGTACATCATTGCTTGGGTCGCCATTCATATTCACATAACTGTTAGCACCATTGCTAGATTAGTGATTGTTATTTATGCACCAAGGTTGAGGTTAGTAAAGAATGCTTCGATACCACCACTTGGCTTAATAATATTTGTAATGAAATTAGGGGATGTAGAGCTCTATCTTTTCATAGGAAAAGTTCTGGAAAATCCAAAAAAGTATCTTTACTTTCTACTCCTACTTCGGATACCCAAACTGTGCCAATTACCGCCAAGTTTCCAGACGCTTCATCGCCCCTCTCCTCCCCAATTTTGTGATTGAACCATCACCGCGAAATCAACCATTTGTAATCCAAAGTTGACCCCTGCACCATTTCCAATGTTTGTTTCAACATTAGAAAATAGCGCTTGGCCACGAGAACCCCAGTCGCTCTTGTACTTGCATCAAAAAACCCAAAATTCGTAGCTCGCAAAAACGTTCTCACCATGGTGGCGACTAATTTCCGCTGCTATTCCTCCTCCTACCATCAAATTTGTCACACCCTGCTACCGCCGCACTTCCGTCCACTCCTATTGGTTGCATTCGACAAGGCGGAGGTGTCAGCCAACACGTTTTGGCTTCAGAATTCCGGTCCGCCTCATTGTCAACGAGGAAATAGCAATTCCACCAAATCTTCACCGTCGGTGGAATTCGAGACCTCATTCGTCCACCTACCCCAACCAAACTCTTACGCAAATACACATATACAATAAATTAGAGAGGCGACAAGTTTTTAGGCCTCCTGCGTGAGTTTAACGTGTATTATTTCATTTCATTATCATTATGTTATTATGTTCAAACAACTAACTATTTCATTAAAGTGTATTATTATTAGCTACTTAATTACTTAATGTTAATACTATAGGATTAACATTAACAACAGTCAACATCAACACAATAAATATAACATTGGGGGGGATGGCTGTATTTGTGAGATATTTTGTTGCTTATTGTGATATTATTGCATCAAATTACTGACATGATTATTATTTATTATTCGTCATGTCTCGGAGGCCAAATCCAAATTCGTCCACCATGAACAGCGAAGACACTCCAGCTGACCCCCAGGACGCATCCAAATGTAGCAAGGAGCCACAAATTGAACTGCCTGTCAAGAAAAAGCCACGTCGATCCAAGAATCTGGGGTACAGAAGAAAGAATAGTGCCCCCAAGGAACCATCATCATCTGCCACATGTGAGACCACTTCCTCTGCTGTTGGCAATGTTGAATCCCAAAAAATACATAATACAGTCAAATCTAAGGCTGCACCAAGAAAGCCCACCAACACTCAACTACAAAATGAGCTCAGGCAAGCCATATCTGAGAGTGCTCGCTTGCAGTCCTTGCTTGATGAGGCCAACAGGAAGCTAGCAGCCTCTGAGTCCAAGAGGGTTGCGGCAATGACAGCTCATCAAGCTAGCGAGGCCAAAGCCAGAGAGTTCAAAAAAGCCCTATCAAAGACTGAAAATGTTGCCCAGACCCAGGTCAAGCAGTTGAGCATTGCCGAGTAGGAGACCCAAGCTATTGTGCAAGAGGCAACTGAGAAGGAGAGGAGGAAGCTTGAGGTGAGTTGTGATTACTTGTTTTCATTTGCATTCTACTTTCAAACCAATGACTGTTCATCTCTGTTTGCTTTAGGAAAAACATGAAAGTGAGTTAGAAGCAGAGACACAGAAGCATGCCCGTAGGATGACAGACATGAACACCAAGCACGATCGGGTTGTTAAGTCTGTATTTGCTAAATGTCAAGAAACAAATCAAACTAAAGAAGGGTGGAGAAAAGCAAGATTGTTGCTGAGCATGAAGATGAAATGTTCAGACAAGAGGTTCAGCATAGGCAAGAGATAAAAAATAAGCAGCATGAATCCCTCAAACAATCTGTGAAGGGTACGACCCGGGATCTCTCAGAAGTTACCGATATGTCAATGCATATTGCTGAGGAATGCATTCAAATCAAGAACTCCTCCGGCGCTAAAGTAAGAGAGACCATCAGAAAAGCCGAACGTAGTGATGCTCTTTCCAAGGCTAGACTCAAAAAGCTCAAGAAATCTAGAGACTAGAGAGAACAAGGCCAAGCTGCAAGAGACTCTTGATTCTACCACTGAGTCCTTTGAAGTACAGTTGGCAAAGGCCCACGTCCAGCTTGGGGTGTTGACGGAATTTGGGCTGATAGTAATAGTGAGATCGATGAGCTGTATAGGAGGCCCTTGTCCAAGCACGCAAGGAATTAGCTGTGAGTGATGTGTTTCTCATCTCATACCACATACATGCACTCACCCCGCCACTGTCACCACAGAAACTAAAACCACATATCGTACAAAAGAAGAAGGGACAGTGGGATGAAGTAGTGTCTCAATTGGGTTGAACTTCTTTCCCACAGAACACCACCTCTCTCCATCTGCCCCAACATCTTGTCTGTTGTCGAATTGTTAATGCCCAACTCTGATTTCATAAAGGAACTGCCCGGTAATAGATTTGTGCGCTAATATTGTCGGACCATTCTTGCACAAGTATCTCAGACTCTTGTGGCATACAACATTGCTGTAGCTGACACCATTGAGCAATCACACACTGGCTGATGCTGCTCCCCCGTCAACAGCTGCTGTTTCTTCTGTACAAGGGAGTGCAGTCGTGAGTAAGTGGCAAAAAGAAATGCAAAAAACTAATGATAAAACATACCTCTCTCTTCGCCGTGCTTTCGTTTCTTGTCTTTCTTACTCTTCTTCTTCTCGCGATTTTTCTTCCCAGCCTTGCAAATTCTTCTGTGTGCATTCACAGAGTTGGCTTTCAACATCACCCTGCAGGGCTCGCAATGAAAACGAAAGTCGCTGTGGTCGCATTCTTCTAACATGACGACCATGAGATTCCGTTTTCCTTCCTTGACAATTCCGCCAAGAAGTTGGCCTCGGCCCGGCTTCCATTCACCCACTTTCTTCAGCTTCAGTTCGTTCACATGCTTATAGACATGATGATGAGGGTTAATGTCAAGATCATTTGTCAATGAAACACTGAAAAAGAATCTCCCTATTATGTGTTTACGGCAGTATATGGATACTGTAAGCGGTTGGGTGAAGGATAACAGTTTTTCCGAGAGTGAAAACGCTGCTCTAAAAGGGGATACATCTGGCCCAAAAGGCAAATAATGTATTGGATATCTCAACTCATGCAACAGTGCAGCACACCAACAAGAGATATATTAAACTGCGACACATGCCCACCAACATGCCATTACAACAGCAGTTGCTAGTGGAAAAGTTACCCAATTGCGACAAACCCTTTCAGCATCTACTGTGAATGATCTCACTGCTGACAATCTCGAGTCACAAGTCACAATGGAACGCAAGACTTTTCTTGGAGATTCACCACTGTAAGTCATAAATTCCTGTAGCTCAGTCTGTTCTTATTTTATCTAACATTTTATCTGCAATTCACCATTTCTAGTAACTGACAGCGATTGCAACAACAGAGTTTTCTATGTGAGAAGGAAGCCAACAAAAGAAACTCAAATTGAAAAAAGAAGTACTATACCTGATCTGGACCGAACTAGAACAGTCATCATCAATCAAAGTTATCAACGACATCGATTGTACCTGCCTTCATTGCGACTGTTTCGACTTCATTAGTCATAAGCTCCTGTGTTGTCATGTATATGCAGTCATCGACACAAAACCAAGCCATCACCACGTTTTCCCAGAGTGTTTGAAAGTCTATCCACTGTACATGAACCAAAACTCTGACTTCACTAAACTGTGTGAAGATCTGACCAATCTTTTTGTCAGGCCTGATACTGACAGAAAACATTGAAACTGTCTGTAGAAAAACCTGTTCATTGATTCCTTGAACCAAAACAGAAAATTATAGATGTAAGCGCAAGTTATGGTATTGCTGATTCAGATTCCAGTGACGAAGACATCCCGATTTCTGCCTTGATACAAGTCAAAACACCAAATAAGAATAAACACCAAGACGCATACAATTACTCGCTACAATGCATAAGTGGACAGTGGATTTATTATGAAATATTCGAAGTAAAAAAATGTTTCATCGTTACAGTTATTCCTCTACCTTAATCTCCGACAATGTAAACGACACCGGAACAGACTGAAGTTTGAATTTGCCGGGATTCCAGGATTTACAGATATGGCCAGTAATTGTATTGAGAGACTTGGTCACTCCACACGCCTTACATACCCACAGAGGTGAATAGACACCTTGATCACACATGAAACAAAGAGGATGCATCCCAACAACAAGGGTGTAACCAAAGAAGTATGCTCTGGGGAAGTAGTTGGTTTTTGCAAAGGGAATCTTGGATTTAGTAACAATCGAAGATTCTTGATCGGGAGTAGATTCATCCTCACACATGACAGAAAAAATCGGCCGTGGATGACTGAACACAAACTTGTTCGGAGGCTTTTGACAAGAAATTGGAAACCTCCTTTGTTTTTACCTTTTTGCATCGTTTACAGTTGTTATGCCTACCCATGGAAGATAAAGCACCATGTAGCAAACACAATTTGCATCGTACAGTGATGGGAAATACTTCAGAATTTTTCCCAAGCATGGAAGGGTGTACAGCAATAGCCCACTCCTTCTTGGAAGGGGACAAGAGAACCCAGCTTGATTCCTTTTACTACTGTTAGAGGTAGATTTAGGAATGTATGGGTGCTTGTTCATCTAGTAAGGAAGGACAACAAAACATAATGAATGAATTGTTAGAAATGAGAGCATCATTGCATAAATAACAATTTAACAAACTCAAACGAATTATGTCTCAAGTCAAAAGTCACATTGCCATAATATAACAAGAGACAATTAGAATGAGCTAGAAGAGATGGATGTGGGAATCAAATGATTATTACGAGACAAATCTTTGTTTCGGTGGAGACAGGGATTTACGGAGGTAGAAAGCCAAGGAAATCCTTGCCAACCGGGGTGATAAAATTAAAATTATCTCGATCCCCCCAGACCAAGACTTCAGATAGTACAGAGTTTAAGTTCAGTAGTACCCTACTTTTCAAGAATGAAAAAATCTCAACAATACTGACGGAGACTTGAAAGAATTATGTGTGTGTATTTAATCGAACACGTCAAGTAGTAGTAGACCTTAAGTTCTCAGAACAACGGAGACAAAAGATAAAACTGGAAATAGGATTGATGTAGAAGATCAGACCATCTCCAGTGCAAATTTACCAAATTCTATTTATGTGTGATAGCCGAATAGAAACTAGAAACTGGCATAAAATGCTAGGTAAGATATAGTACCAGCCTCCAAAATCGGCCAATTGATCATAAAAAATATATATATATATAGAAAATATTATATTTTTATGCCTCATTCATATATCGACAGGTCCAGATGCTCACACTGCCACAAAATTTTGGCCATTCTTCCCGTGTTAGTGGGTCTCAAAGTTTTTTCCTCTTCAGATCGGATATCCTTATGATAGGTTGAGTAGCAGAACGCTTCCTAATATTTATTCAGAAACTTTGAAACCCCCTTCGCGTCATCTGTTTGTGTCTTAATCTCACCTTTGTGTTGCAAAGGTGGAAAATAATCGCCGCCTGAGCCGCAGGGGTAGTAACGCATCCGTTGCGTATCTTGTTGATCCATCAGCCATGCCTCGCAGCTCTGAACATAAGAAGGCTCTTTGGTCTACGCAGAGAACATTGAGAGCATCAACAGCCCTTCTCATTATTCAGCGCATCCTTGGCAGCGGAGATCTCTTAGATCCTGCGTTGCCATCTTTCCTGATGTTTCTCATCGCCCGTTTACGTCACAAGAAGATTACGGAGTCACGTTACATTGCAGACAGAGTCTATCCCAAGTCAACTTCGCTCGAATGTGCATTTGATGTGGATTTTAACACGGAGGAGGATGGGACTCACTGGTTGAATGATCATCAGTTCAAGATGAAGTATTGTTGCTCTAGAGAAGCACTTTACAAGATCACTGAAAAGATGCCAGTTGTCTACCAGCTAATGTCATTGATGCATTATTTTGGTAACCATGGCGAATCCAATTCCACGCAGAAGAGTCAATTCAGGATTAGTGCAGGGATGATCCAGTTCCACAGGGATAGAGTAGTCGAAGCTCTCAATAGCATACACTGTAACTGGATTTGTGTCTTTCGTTGTTCGGGGAACAAGGTCAGGCCGATGCTAGTGCCTCGATTTCGTCAGCGTGACTGTTGGTTGAGCGTGGACGTTAGTATCGGCCTAAGTAACCACGTGGTAACGCGAGACCCGATTTTGATGTCGCGTGCTCCACACGACACAGGTACGGGGCGCAAGACATGGGTTCTCATGTCGGTCGTGTCACCACAATAGGCCTGTCTCCAAGAAAGAGACGACAATGTCATGTCACGGCGACATGTCGCGACATGTGCAACTTACGTTCAAACAAGTGAACAATGTCATGGGCAAGGCCTCTAGTTGCCTTTCTTGCTGAAGTCAGTATTTTTTGTTCGTAGTAACTCTGTCATTCTATCTTGCAATCCGTGTAAATCACCAAAGACAGCCTCAACGTTTGTGGCAGGTTCCAACAAGCTCTCACGAGACATTCAAAATGACCCGCTTAGCTTTTGAATTGGCAGAAATCAACTTTTTTACTGCTACACAATGCGTTAGCGCGTCTGCCATCTGTTAAACTCCCTAGGTTTAGCTCTACTCTTCAACGCGTCACAAATTGCATGTAGTGATGCCAAATCAAAAGTTGTACAATCTTTGTCCCATCTCCCCTCAACCAACTTTTGAACCGGCGTCGAATTCTAAACCGGATGATTTTCAAATTGCCATGCCGTTAGATATGGCAACAGCTAACGATTTGAGTAAGAGAGAGCAGGAATTGTTGGATAAAACACTAGGCATTATTGGTCCAAGAAGAAATAATACACAAGATGATGTAGCGACGAGGTCTAAACACAGCGATTGTATGAATCGGGCAAAATTACAAGGTTTGATTAATTCTTGGGAGGGGATGGATGATGCGAAAGAAAAGAAAGAGAATTTTGTAAAACGATTTCCAAGATCTATTTTTGCGTTTGATTACGATGGGGGGAAAAACAAGCGCTTCGAAATGACGGGTGGTGAAGGATGCGTGAGTGTGAGTGATTGGGATAAATGCACATGTATGATCCTATGCAAACAATGCAATGAAAGTATTTTCGCGACAGATGTAGAGAAACATTGGACGAATGGATATGGGAATCATGTGTTTCTGGGACTGCATGCGGGTAAGTGTGATAGAAAAAAGGAAGAAGAGGCGAAACCCACAATCAATATTACATTGAATTGTGGATGTACAATTGAAAAAACAATGCAAAAGTTTGTAAATGTTCACACGAAGGAGAACCTCAGTCTGCATGTCACTGACTGAGTTATTTGGAGTACAATATACTTCTCGTCCACTATAAATTGTTGTGTGGATCTCAGGTGAGCAGCATTTGAGGAAATTGAGCAAGATCAGTAGACGACGGAGTAAAAGAACATTGTCACCTCAGTCGTTGAAGTAATTTGAAGCACCAGGTATGCTCTCAGGACACAGTTTAAAGTGACTACAAAACCTCTCGATATTCATTTTTGGTCTGACATCCTGACGTTTATCCTCAAAACCAACATATGTCAATCCAACAAATAAAACATTCTCTGATGTAACAATGCAGTGAATTTTTAGATCAAGTGATGGTCTGTATGGAGCACTATTGTAACGCACAACAGCAACCAAATCCTCATGCAGAAGAATTTCTTGAGCCAGTGAGACTGGATCAATTAAAAGGTCCCATGATCTTAGCTAGAAATTGGCTGTAATCCTGGAGGGCCTCAAATTCTAATTTGAGTGTTTCAGATGTGCTATTAGGTAGTGGTTCATGATCCCATACCAATTCCTGAAACCCTTGTAACATGCATGAGGACAAGTAGCGGTTTCATTTGCATATCAGTGATTGAAGGTGGTGAAGGTGGGCCTAATTTGATGGCTTACCTATTTCTCCAAATCAAAAACGGTTTGGTCGAACTTATCTTTTGGCCTTCGAAAACTTGATAGAACACAGCGGTCATCTCTTCGACCTTTGATTCTTCTATCATTCAATGAAAATCCAGTATCTCCTAGGAACTTCAAGATAACAATGAGTTTGGTTAGTTCTGCGCTACTATAGATGTTATATACTCAGTCCAAGGGTAGAAAGAAACCATTACCATAAGTTCTCATAAAAAACGGAGATAAAAGATAAAAATGGAAATAAGATTGATGTAGAAGATCCTCAGACCATCTATTCATCCAGGTAAGACATAGTGTACCAGCCTTCAAAATTGGCCAATTAATCATGGAAAAATAATATGTAGCTAGAAAATGTTATATTTTTATGCCTCATTCCCATATCGACAGGTGCAGATGCTCACTTCCACAAAATTTTGGCCATTCTTGTCATATTGTTGAGCTCGACTCCTTCCAGTGAATGTACTTTCATCAACCTGATCTGCCCATATTTCAAATGGACAAGTCTAGATCACGACTTCACTTCCTTTTCAAACACTTATTTACATCTCTTGGGGTGAATTGATCAACTAATCTCATAATTTACCTATTAGCGTGGGTGCTTACTAGTAAAAAATGTCAGTTGGCGTCTGGTGTTGACACCAATATGGGTATCTAACCATGCATGCATGCGCGCATGTATGCGCGCTGAAGTCTATATTGACCCCCATTTCGATCTAGTCAATATACCTCTCCATTAATTGATTGAAAATGAAACGAGACAGACAATGGTATTTCATCTAGTTATTTTAGCAGGCTACAAAGTATACCATGACGCGCAAAAATAACCTTGATATTATAAGTTACATTAGAAGGATGACCCCCCCCCCCCCCGCTTCCTTCACACAAACATAAGTTCAAAACCTCTCTATTTTTTCACTGCTCTCTATGGACGTCCGCCTCAACCACCTCCAACTTCGCTCGTGTCCTCGCCCTCGCCTGTTTTGCCTTTCAACCTCGCACTCGACCTCTCGAGCTGACGGGGAGGGGAAAGCCCTTCTTCCCAACAGAACCGTTCTTCATCGCACCATCCTTCTCCTTTACAGACCTTGCGGGCAATTTCTTCTTCGCTGGAGCTGGAACCTTTTCATTTTCCCCCTCGTTCGATCCCACCTCCTCCCCTTCCTTCTCCTCATCTTCCTCCTCCGCGTCGCTTTCGCGTTCGAGTTCTTCTTCTTCTTCTTCTTTGCTCCCTCCACCACCTTCACCTCTCGTCTTCCTGGTCGTTTTACTCACATTCAGGAGGTTGTCTGAAAAATAAATACGAACAAAAAAAACTATTACCCCCCCCCTCGCGTATGCAATTAATAAAAAACCATGTAAAACAAATGAAAACTTACTCGCGTTCGTTACAGCTAGCCTTATGAAGTTGCCATATTCGTGGTCACTGTGATTTTTGTTAAGGTGAACTTTCACCTTATTCAAAGACAGGGATGTTTGGCAGGAGACACAATAGGCCTTCAGGGCACATATTTGCGGGTAGACCATGTAGCACTTCTGACCACCGCGCTCAACAGTTCACACGCCTTGGAGATCCCCCATGTGTTCATCCCTGTTGTCATTGTCGTAGATATGCTTCCAAAACAGTTCCGTCTCATTTTTTGGATATCCAGGATTATTCTCAAGGCTGTGTTCGGAGTTGCTCCTATCCGCGTTCTTCTGGGTGCAAATTCTTTGCCCCGTCATGTGCGGCACAAAACTACCAGGCTCGAATTTGTTGCAGCACCAAGCGCAGAGAATGAAAAAATCAACTCCCGGCCGCAACAACAAGTTGACAGTCCCGTTGAGTTTGAAGGCCGCATGATTCTTCTCCCATAACTTACCTGGGATTGCGCTGATCTTGGCTGCGTAGGAAGAGGTTCTCTTGGTGGTGGGGCTTGCTGGTGCCTCCGGTGCCGCTGATACCTGGATGGGCCCTACCATTGTCGTTCGTTGATGGTTCCGCATTGGTTCCACTTGAACTAAAGCCCTTTTTTGGCGGGTGTTGACTTCGCGCCATATCCAAAATTTGTGCGCGTTGAAAACAGCGCGTGGTGGTGGTGGTAAAAAATAATTTGTGTAAAAAGGGGTGTTATTTTTCGCCGTCCAATAGTCTAACGGTCAGTTTCTCACTCAACGGACCGTTTTTTCTCATAATTAGTTGGTTCTTTCTCATTTATTTTTAAACTACCTTATATATAAGCCTTTTTAGTTATAACCAATTCATTTTATTTGTCAATCCTGACCAGTTTTAGAATCTCCCAAGGTGAGTTGAGAGGAGATGACAAACAACTTCTCCATTATCTTGTACACTGAGTCACCGGGCAGACTGTTGAGGTTGAGTGTGGGGACTTTCACATCAGCATCAGTTTACCAGTGTGATAAAACCTTGGCAGCACGAAGTCCTCTTGCAATATTGCTCGTGTCCTCATAAGTATCCAGCGTCATCCCAAATTCCTGGCCTGCCTGATCTTCCAAAGTTACATCGGTGTAAGTAATTTTAGCTACAAGAAGTAACATTGTAATTCCTGCAATCCGTAGCGACTTGCCGGACCAAAATTTTGATAATTCCTCGGGGCAAACATCAGGAAGATTGTCATATATCACTTTAAGAATCTTTGTGAAATCATGATTGTCAGTCATGTGATGGAGCGACGGAAACAAGTAGGTAGCAATGCATTTCTGAACATCCTCCTCTGTGCTGAATAAACCACATTCAACTGACCAATATGATCCAAGGCTGTGGTAGAAGTCAACCGTCGACCGTCGCCCTGTAGGTTCTGTGTATTTGGTCTCAAGCTCAAGCCAAACAATATCAGTGACTTGGAATAGTGGGTGCCGCATAAAAATTGCTGTGTGCTATGTTCACAAATTTGATTTCACCCGGTTGACCATCGGCTCGTGGAGAATTGATAACCATGCTCAATCCTCCGTATTGTGCCCAACAATGTCTTTCATCATCAGTGATTTGAGCATCCACTTCAAGTCGACAGTGGTGACATAATCCCGGGTTTCTGGTCATTATCTATGGTCATTATTGAACCGTTGGTGCAGACCATTGATCTGGTTTGCCGCCTTTGGCATCAGATGTGACCACCACGTTGGACCGGCCTGTGGATCCGTTGCATCAAGACTAACAAAATCATTGTGAGTTGGAAAAACATGTCAAAACCAAGCAAGAGTCCGCCCAACATACATCACAATTACTATCTGAGTAAGACAGGGTATTGGCGAGTCTAGATCTGCATTGGCCGATGGATGAATGACATGATCTTCTACGCACCAGTACCAAGGGATGGGAGTAAGGCTGACAGCCGAGCCAGTCACAGTACAGGATAAAAACATATGGACTGTAGATTGTCATAAACAATCTCCTCAGATAAGGTGAAACTGTGACAGTCTTCTTTGCAATTGGTGTAATGATAATGTCTCCTCAATCAAGCAGTCATCTCGGGATAACCCGCCGGGTATCTTCCAATGGCCATCAACACTTTGGTTTCCTCAACGCCAAATGTGGCGGGATTTTAGACTATAACGATACACCATGGCGGCCGACCTCGAAAAACACTATTCTTTAGCAATGGCAAATGCAGTATTGGGTGCAACGTGCAACCAGCACTGAAGGGCATCACCACATCGCCCACATCGGTGCTCAATAGCACCTCTGCATCCGAATGAAAATTTCGGATTCCCGCACTCGAATTGGCCAATAGCATCGTCTTGTCTCAACTATGGCGTTCCGTCCACCATCAGCCAATGGTGGACCTCAGCTTTCAATACCCCAAAGAAGCATTCTTCTAAAGCATGTGCGATACACAGGGTGCAGTCTCTGATATTATGTGACAGCAGACACAGCAATCAAGCAACAGTGCCTCTCCTCTCTGATTAACTTATCTTATTTTGTATTTTGGACATGCCAAGACAAAGAATACGCAGCAATACAACACTAAAGATAAAACAACAATCAATCATTCAATCAGTCTCTTACTAAACATTGATTTGTTATTGTTAAATGTTATAATGTACACAGTAGCAATCAATGGATATAATTTGTTGGCGTACAATTACATTATTGATTAATTCTAAAATAGAATAACAGAATATTCAAATGATCTGTTTTTTTACATTTATGTTAAACAATATTCATTTCATTGTTGTTGTACTATTGTGTTATTTTATTGACGACGTAAATTAGTAAATGCAGTTTAGTGCTTATTCATAAGTTGTCAGCACTCAGTTTTGGTATTCATTATTCAACAAATGGATATTAATAAGAAGGATTGACACAACACAACCACAACCATGTTAAAATTCACGTTTAAAATTGCAAATTATAGTCAGCTTGGTTGGTTGATTTTTTGTGTACTCATGGGTAATTGTTTTGTTGTGTTCATGATGTCAGAATTCAGAGAAATATGATAATAATATGCCACCTGTTCTTATGACGTTTCAATGGAGATGACAGAGCGATTGCCCGTGATGTAACTTTGTTAGATGTTCTTATGCAGAGGCTTGGGGCTGGTCAAAGAGTCGGGGCATGGGCGGGTACGGCTTCGTTTACTTGTGAGGTGATACTGTTATCTATTCTCGAACGAGTCTAAAGTCAATTGAGATGAGGAGTTCTCGTGCTCTCTAGATCAACAGATACATGATTATGTCCATCGATGGACATTCGCTTGTAGTCGGTGCTAGTGTTGTTGGCAATATGTGCTGCCGTAGTTGCGACGGCGGAGCCAATATTCATGCCATCGTTGTGATGTTGGGCCTGCAGGATTGCCATGGCCACACACTGTTCTCTTTTCTCTCTCTAGTCTAGGTAATTACAGTGGACTGCCGTCAAGTGTCCCCCCCCGGGGGGGACACAATCCCGCCTAGC
>JALLPH010000821.1:0-14631 GCA_036939855.1 Cyclotella choctawhatcheeana
TAAAATTAATGATTAAAGTGGTAAAAGGACCTACATAAAGCTCCGTTTCGGTGTGCTCTTGTACTACTTGTGTGCGAGGAGCTTACCTAGGTACAGAGTTGTGTGACGTCAGTGTGTGGACTCACACCAAAAAACACAAGAAACGAGAGACGACGCACTAGATATCACAACAAACTGCCACCATGATGTCAATCTCTCGCTTATCATTCTACGGAATAGCCATCACCACTCTTCTATGCGGCTTCATCACATCCACCGCCGTGGCATTCATGCCACCGAATAATGCCGCTGTTGCCAATAGCAGAAGATCGAGTAGTAGTCTTCAGATGACACTGCTAACAGGGAATGGGAAGAAAGTCGATGTCCCCGCTGGTTCACCTTTGAAGAATGCAGTTGCCAAGCTTGGTATTAAACCAAAGTACTCTTGTAAAAAGTGAGCCTGTTGGACTTCAAAACTGCTATCTCCCTCATGTCCGTCTGCTAAATATATGTATTACTCGTTATTCTTGTATTTCCCAGGGGAGACTGTGGTTCATGCACCATATCCGTTGGGGGGTCACGTATCAAAGCATGTGTTGGTAAAGTCCCTCCTCAACCTAGACTCAAGAGTCTTCAGGAGAAGGGATTGGAAGTTAAATAAAACAACAAGTCTTGCTTTTTGGGGGGAAGTATAAATGAATGGGTGATTTTGCAATTTACTGGATTTTTTCCCTGGCAAATGGACAATGCTTAATAACTTTTTACAGAGCTATTTAGGAGATTCAAAGCTAATTGAGCTGGCACATGAGATTCCAATGATATAATCTCCTGTGTCGAAGTGTTCAATGATGGTAGAGATATCAAACCACACACGAATTTAAGATCATTTAGAAAGTCTCTAGAGAATATTGTTAACCTAATAAATATACTTCTTACCCTGAACTTGAACATATTCATATGCATATATAAATAATAACCCATACAACTGTTCTAACATAAATTACACTGGTGCAAATTCAAAGGTTATGAAATAAGATAGTAATTTACAAGTTATGTTCATTCTCGTATTACCTCCATTGGGATGGACTCCGAACTTCTTGATGAAACAGCTCTTCGGTGAGCTGGACGGGTGGTCATTTCAATTTGCCTCATTGGAACAGGGTGTTTGACAGATACTGCCTTCTTTTTACTTAGTTTCTTTTCAGGCTTGGGCAACACAAGATAACTCATAAAGAGCAAGGCCAAGACAAATACAGCTAGACGACTTGTGACGAAACTGGAAAATTGGACTGCCTCGTATCTCCAAGATAGGAGCGTATTTGATGTTGTGTGATCTTTGCAAACACTCAAATGCGATACGATAGTGTTGGGTAGTGACTCGAAGAGAAAACTGAATACGCTATTTCCGACTCTCTTGAGAATTGATGGAATCATATGTGATCTTTTTGATGTTGTCCAACTTACGGCCATGAATACACACTCTGATGTTTTGGATGCTCCCCATCTCACAGCTGCAACCATGCACTCAAATGCATATGTAATGTGTATCTGGTGTAGAATCATGTTGACCCAACCAATTGCCGAAAGTATTAATTCTTTAACAAGGAGAACTCGCGCTGAAATATGTTCCATTGCAAAAACCACCCAGACAGAAATGGAAATACTATCGACAATTCCCATGTATTTGTCTGGAAACAAGTCAGACATGTGTAGCGAAGGCATTGGAAAGCCTTGGGAGATCCAAACGCACAGCTTTGAGATAACATTTTGGAATATGGCTGAGATCAAACCAACGCACAAAGAGACTGCAGCAATCAAGACTGATGCAATCCGGGAATACTTCTTCACGGCATCTATGTACAACTTCTTCCCGTACTCGAGATTTGTTGCTAAATGCTTCTGGCCAAAGTCCATATGATCAAATGCAAGGACTAGGAACGTGTTGAGAGTTGCCCATAACAACGTTGCGTGGGAGCAAATTATCAAGATGGTCAAGAGGTTCCGTGGTATCAAGTCTGCCCAGTCAATAGAAGACAATTCGAAATGCGGTGGCAGTTCCAGTATTGTCGTCGCATACGACGTGACGCGTAGTAGACCACCATTGACCAAGAGACCAATGATGAATATCATGAACGTTCGTTTCACATCATCATCCTCATCCGATTCATCAATGTTATTCGTACCAAACACTGATCTACTGAAAGAACCCGATAGACTTTCCCCGCTTCTACTTTCGCGAAGACTGCTTTTGCGCAGTAGTCTAGTTTCCGTCCTTGCCTTGGCATTCTTCAATTCCCTGAGACGCTCCATTTTGCTCTGCGAAAAGGGTTCGGGCTGTAGCCTCGCCAAGGCTTTTTGACGAGCTGCGGCTATTTTCTCTTCCTTGGTTTCTTTCTCGTGAAAGAGTTGTTTGAATTTATCCCTCTTGCGTATCCGTGTGGATGTTTCGGATGGAGCATGAGACG
Organism: Cyclotella choctawhatcheeana; assembly: GCA_036939855.1. Classification (NCBI taxonomy): domain Eukaryota; phylum Bacillariophyta; class Thalassiosirophyceae; order Thalassiosirales; family Thalassiosiraceae; genus Cyclotella; species Cyclotella choctawhatcheeana. Next base: position 2,445 of record JALLPH010000821.1, read on the forward strand.
GTGTACCATCACTGTTGTCTTCATTGAAGGATGAAAGGCCGAGTAATCCTTTCAGACGATCTCGTTTACGGATGCGTGGTGTGAATTCATTGCCACTTTCGGATTTGGTCCGCCGATGATGCGCATTGACGCTTGGATCGGGGTCGATATCTTCAATTTTGTATTGTTGCATGGAGGCATGGGCCTCGTCGAGATCATTTTGTGGATTGTTCTCAAGGACGTCCTCTACAGAACGCCATCCTTCGAAAATATCCTCCGCTTTCAAATCATTTTCTGATACCTCGAGGGCTTTTACCGGAGGCATTACCCTGTGTTTGAGAAGTGTATAATATTGATATCATTAGTATTGACAATTTTGTTGTAGTCGAGAACTGCACTTCATCTCAAATTTTTCAGTTTGCACTTACCAACCAAGTTCATCGCAATACGATCGAAATTTAGGCAACAACCAATCTCTGTAAAATCTCACATCCTCTCTCATCCGTCTCGCATGCGGATTCTTTATAGGATCTTTCATCACCCTCTGCGCCGCCACCTGCAGTTTGGCCAATAACACCCCGCACATTCGTTTCATACAAAAATCAATCATACTCTGGGGCAAAAAATGTAAATTGGGATCGACGTTGACAACCATTCGTGTACGTGCGGAGGAGGCACCTAATATTTTAATGGATGCCGAGAAATTGTTGAGTGTCATGCGTCCGTGGCCCATACCCGTTGGTATGGGTGGCAGTTCGATGGTGGATAGTATTTCATCACGTGCCAGGAATGATGTTGCATTCGTATTGAGAATTGGTGCCGATGACTCTGTAAATAATTGTTTGTCTTCCGTTTGATCTTGCTCGTTGTTCGAATGACTATTCTCTGCAGTATTAACTTCATCCTTCATTTCACCGCCATCGTTACCATTACTACCATCAACATAATCATGATTTTCGTCATCACCCAAACCAACCGCCACCAACAAAACACTCCCATCCTCTCTCATACAATCACACCCCACGGCTCTATAACACGCATCCCTCACAATCCCCAACAAAGGCGTACCAACAGTATACCAAGCCACCACATCCAATTTATCCAATTGAGCCAATTTACGACTACCATTACAAAACGGTGCCCAGGTATGATACAGATCGCATTCACGTAATATAACCATTTGTTCGAATAACGGTACGCCGTGTAATTCACCCTCGATTTTGATGGAGAGGGTGTTATCGGATTCGCGACGGTAGTGTGTGGTGATGCCGAAGAGTGTTTGGGATAGTATCCATGAAGTGGGGGTGTTTAGATTTTGTTGGGCCGTTTGGAACATGGTTGCTCGTTTCTATTATATAGTATTATTGAATGGAAAAGGGTTGTTTGTTTAATAAATAAAGAACATGAATAGTTTTTGTTAGACATGATATAATATTTGGTAGAATAAAAAAGCCAAGCAACGCATTTTAATGCAAGAGTGAATAATACTACAAACGAACAGAGTCAGCACCAATCGAACAAAAATTCCCAAAGCATTGAATTACACAACAGTCACACATAAAAGTTAGAATCAACACACACAACAACAACAACAAAAAATAACTCACCTCCAAGGCCTCGAATTCTTTTCGTCTATCCATCCAAAACTTGTATGCTTCCTCGTTCTCCTCTAAATCCAACGTCGATCGTTTCGCATCGCCGTTGTTCACATGTTGTTGCTGTTGCTGCTGTCCATTATTCTCAGTATGGACATGATGAGGACGATTCGTCCTCCATCCCATTCTCCATCGATGATATCCCCTCTCCGATAAATTACCACTACCATCATCATGATTATCCGTCTTCCCCCGATCATCACGTTCACGTTGTAATATCCTATAAGCATCCAATCGTCTCTTGACATCGACGTACAATTCGTATGCCACCAAATGACGTTCGTCTTTGATGTATGTCGTGATTCGTTTCAAATCGTGCAGTGTGGATGATGAGGGTGTTACTATTGCCGCTGACGTCGCATTTGTATCATTCACGCTGCCGATGGCATTGACATTCTCATCGTCACCAATGATGATATTATTATTGTTGTTGGTGGTGGAATAATTATCGTTCGTTTCCTCGCCGTCCGTTTTGGAAACGGACCAATTGGCATTTGACGTGGATGTTGTTCCGAGACTGCGAGTTCGACGACGACGTGACGTCAGAAAAGATCGTTTCTTTTGTAGTTTCTTCGTTGCGGATGATTTGTTGGAGGATGATTGGATTAGGGGAGTGTCGTCGTTGTCGGCTGTTGGTAGTATTTGTAGAGAGTGGCTCATGTTGTTGTATGGTGGACGTTCTTCCGCCATGTTGTCGATGATATATCTTTTCCTTGTGTGAATATTGTTAGTTCTACTGTCCGATATTATCTGATTATCGTGGGCCCCTCCTGTGATGCGGCGCGTTGCCGTTATTTGGCATCTGGCCCCATGGTTGCTTGTTGCAGTTTGTTGCTTTGTAGTTTGAGGTGCATTGTTTTGTTCAACGCGTTGCCAAGTTGAAAAAATTTTTGTTCGGCAGATTCAGTTGAGTGTTGAAGCTGCAGGGGAAATGACCCGGTCATTTTGCGGAGTCACCAGATGATCTCCAAACATACAACCTCATACAACCATGACGAACAACAGCAGTCCATCTAGATTCACAATGAACACAAACACCCGTACAGCAGCATTGGCTCTCCTATCAGCCCTATCGATCGGCTCGCTCTGTCTCATCGATCTCGATCATTTCGACAATAATGCCTTATTCACTTCCACATCTTCACCAAAATCATCATCAGAATTATTATTATTAGAATCATCGCACGCACGTCGTCTCCTCCAAGCCGAAGACGAAGCAGCATCCGTATCGGCATCGCGTCTCATCCAATCCGCCGATACGTCCACACCACCCGATCTACGCTCATCGTCCTCTACTAAACCGATAATGTCAACCTTCTTCACGCCCGTACCGGGAGGATGCTGCGGAATGACCGAGGAAGGACACACCAAACTGGTATCGGCGTGGCGTGCCGCGTGGGAAATGTACGGATGGGAAACGCGGGTATTGACCGAGAGCGATGCACGAAAACACGATAGATTTGAGGAAATGACGAGGAAATTGGAGGAGGCGAATGTGAATGGGTATAATCAACGGTGTTTTTGGAGGTGGTTGGCCATGAGTAGTTTGGGTGAGGATGGTAATGGAGGGTGGATGAGTGATTAGTGAGTTCTTGTTTTGTTTGAAGTTTGTTTGTTGTTGCAGTTGCTCTGTAAGTTCTAGTGTTGTAGACTGAAAGTTTGTTTGTCGCATTCTTATTGAAAGTTTGTTTGTCGTATTCTTATTGCAATAATTGTGATTCTCTCTCTTTGCTAACCAATCACCAACCTCACAACACGCAGTGACTTCTTCCCATTACGCCTAACCTCCATAATCGGACAAGAACTAGCCACAACCCCCGGCTTCAAATCATGGAGCGTCCACGTCCCAACCCTAATCCACGCCGATCCATCATCGTGGAATCTCATGACCAATAAAATGATTGACACCATAGCCCCAAATTTAGACATTGAATTCATGAGCGACATGTACATGCTCGAATACCTGTATAATCATCATACCGAGAAAGAATTGGGTATATCAGCGTGGGAACGGTTAACCTATCCCGGCTTTCCCATGAATAGAGATACGAACACTCACGAAATTAATATTCATTGCGGTGCGGCCATGACGAGACTGGGGGCACATTTATCCCATTCTGATACGCACAAGGCCGTGGATAGTGGAGTATTCCCCCGAGTGCCCAATACCAATTTGAAGGATTTGCATGATTGTATGAATAAGAGGAGTGAGGCGGCGAATATTATGGTGCAACAGTTTAGGGAGAGATGTTTCAAGTGAAAGTAGTGTGCAGACGTCATAATGTGGATTTAGTTTATAAAATAATGTGAAGAAGTTTTTCCTCTATTGCAAGCAAATTCATACATGAACATGTTGAAGATGATGTTTTTGTTTGTCAGTAAAGTGTAGTGTGGTAATCGATGCAACATGATCACATTCTGTGAATAACTTTTCAACAAAGTGTACTATACTACTTTCGCTTATGATCTTTATGATAGATGAGAAGGCATTAGAATAGAAACAGTTCTTACAATACTTGCTCATTTTTGGGTCATCGCCAGCACTCTGAGTTGGGCACAGTAGTTGAGCTCGTAAACTATCAGTCGAATTCCAATTCCCTATCCTATATCAGTTAAAATCTGAAACGAAAACGAACGATTTGACCTTCATTTTACTCTTCCCTTCTCCACTGCTGAAATTATCAAGGCTACCAAAAGATAAACTGGAAGCGCCATCCTGAACCTCCCTCTTGTGTGCATCTTCTTCGTCATCCTGTAAAGACTTTGGTGGCTCTGGCAATTCACCAAGAGCAACAGCTCCTGCGGCCATGCTAACAGTACCTGCAGCGGCACCTATTGCATTTAGAGCCCCAGACATTCCTGCGCTTTGCAACGCAGCAAATGCACTTCCAGCAACGACATTTCCGATGCCAGATTGAATAGAAGCAGCGATGGATCCTGATGCGATACCTCCAACTGTAAAGCCAATGGCAGACAGCAGACAACACCACACATCATGATGCAACCACTCCAGCGACAATAGACACAATAAGCCCCATGATTGCAATGAATCATAGTTTCACGTAGGTGAAAAGTGAAAAGGTCTCTGAAAATTTCACCTCCCTATCGCGGGAAAGTAGTAAGTAAACTGGGATACATAAAATTTACACATAGTTTTAGATACATTGACTTTTACACCCTAATCCACGATCAAGAGACTATCTATCAAATCAAAAGATTCCTCTGAGCCAGAAATATTCTATCCAAATCACAACTTGGACGCCAATACGCCAAACAGTTCCAAGCCATCAAGCAACCATGTCAGAAGGCTACGATGAATTCCTCAAAATGCTTGCCGCAACTCCATCGAAAGATGCGAAAAAGGTCGAAGAGACATCATCATCAGCTGCAGTGATTGAGTCAAATAATGTCGAGACCGACCCGGAGCTCGAGCAGGTGCCATATTCTAATGGTGATGCGAAGATGGAGTCTTCAATAGAGAATGGCGGGTTACATGATGACGATGATGCGGCCGAGGAGAACAAAGAATTGCCTACTGTAACAGAGAATAATCATGATGTTGACCCGCCGACAGCAGTCACAAAAGACGAGATAACGACAATGGAGCAGGAGGAGGCGAGCGATGTAGAGCCAGAATATACGCAAAAGAATGATGATCCAGAGACAGAGCAGCAGCAGGAGGAGGCGGATGAAAAGCCTAATGAGAACGAGGATGAGCCATCATTGGAAGAAGAAGGTGGGGAATATGTACAAGTTGAAAAGCCGGAAGAAGTCGAGACGGTAGATAAACTTAAAGATGAGACCACTATGGGAATGAAATCAGATGCTGTGGAGGAGAACAATGAGCATGTAGACAATACGCAGCAGAAGGAAACATCCATTAGAGAAAAAATTGACAACGATGACAAAGTCGAACAAGGAGTTCAAGCAAAAGCAGACGAACAAGTACTCCTCGAATCAACCAATCCTAACACCACCAGTGAAGTAGAATCAAACACAAAAAACACTACAGTGCTTTCAACCAAAGCTACAAATGAAGAGTCGACATTATTGGGAGACGTTATAGTATTCATCGTCAAGACAGCCATCCTATTAACCAAAGCCTTCTTCGAACTGGGATGGAAAGTTCTATCAACTCTTCTAACTTGGTTGTTCGCCATACTTCATGAACAGGGAATACTACAAACAAAAGAAGATGAATCTTCAATACCCATCATCCAAGATCCTAACAAGGTCATTCCCGATTATATAATCGATATCTGCGCCAAATGCCCTGATAGAATCTTCTTAACCCAGCCGTACCCCGATGGCACGGTTAAAAACTGGACCTTTGCCGAATTTCTCACCGAAACGAAAAAGATGGCAGGATACATTGAGAGTTTGGATTTACCAATCCCCTCACAGATTGCAATCATGAGTAAGAATTGTGCCTACTGGCTCATGGCCGATTTGGCAATCATGATGACGGGCCATGTCGGAGTACCCATTTATCCCACGCTCACTGCCGAGACTACCAAGTACACACTTGAGCATAGCGAGGCCAAGTTGCTGTTTGTGGGTAAGTTAGATGAACATCCGTGGAATGAAATGAAAGCTGGAATTCCTCAGGGTATGAAGTGTGTTACGTTCCCTATGTGTCCGGAGGGGTTGTTGTATCACAAGTGGGACGACTGTCTAAAAGAGGAGGTTAATAAGATTAGAAAGAGGACCGGGGAGGAATTGGCTACTATTATTTATACTAGTGGAAGTACTGGAGTGTGAGTTCAAGCTGTTTTATCCATGTTGTGCTAATTCTATTTACATGAACTGATGTGTCGTGACATCTTTTTGCTCTTTATAGTCCCAAAGGAGTCATGTTATCCTTTAAGAACATGACAGATCCCACCTTTGGTCTCATTAAACAAATTCATTTCACTTCGAAAGATCGTTATCTCTCCTATCTACCTGTCAGTCACGGTATGGAACGTTGGGTAGGCGAATGCATCCCATTCGTTACAGGAGAACACGTCTTTTTCGCAGACAGTCTATCCACCTTTGTTCAAGATCTCAACAGGTGCAGGCCCACTCTATTCTTATCGGTACCGAGGCTCTGGACGAAATTCCAACAGGGTGTGTTCAAAAAGATGGAACCAGAAAAGTTGGATAAGTTGCTCAAGATCCCCATTGTTTCATGGTTGGTGAAGCGTAAATTGCTCAAGGCTTTGGGATTGCAGGATGTGAGATATGCTGGTAGTGGAAGTGCTCCTTTACCCAGTGAACTGCTGGCTTGGTATAGGAGTTTGGGATTGGAGTTGCTGGAGGGGTATGGTATGACTGAGAACTTCAATTATTCACATTTGACCAGGGTCGGCCGTGGTCGTGTAGGGTATGTTGGGGAACCTAATGATGGTGTCAAACAAATGATTGCTGATGATGGCGAATTACTTATCCAATCTCCAGGATTAATGATGGGATATTTCAAAAACAATGAGGCCACCAAAGAAGCCATTACTGTAGGCGGATGGCTAAGGACAGGCGATAAAGGAGAACTTGATCAAATTGGGCGTCTAAAGATTACAGGAAGGACCAAAGAGATTTTCAAGACTTCAAAGGGAAAGTACGTCGCGCCGGCACCTATTGAGAATCAATACATTAGTCACCAACGCATTGAGTTGGCATGTGTTGGCGGGCGTGGTCAGCCTGCGGCTCATGTCATTGTGTTGCTAAACGATGATGCGAGTAAAATGGTCAACGGTGGTGGAAAGAAAGATGACATTGAAAAAGAGATGGAAGATCTTCTAAAGAAGGTCAATGCTGGTTTAGATGAACACGAAAGAATCCAATTCATTGCTATTGTGAATGAGGAGTGGCTACCCGAGAATGGCTTCGTCACGCCTACCAATAAGATCAAGCGTTCCAAGATTGAAGAGGAGCATGCAAGCTTTTTGGATGAGTGGTATGGATCAAAAAAGAATGTGATCTGGCACAAGTGGCTCTAATGAAGGTGTATATGTTTCGGATCTGTCGCACAAGAAGATGACAAATCCAACAAGGAAGTGTCTGCTTTTCCCGTGGATTCCTTTACGACACTTAGACTTGACATCTAAGTGTAGCTCAGCTGCAAAGCTAGGTAAATATGTAAGCAACCAGCTTTTATTGGCAATCACCTATGACTAGATATGCTTATCAGGCTCTGTTGCCCGTCTCAGACCGATGATGACAGATACCTGCAGCAGAATTACAAGTTGCTACTTCATGTACTGCATCAAATCGTTACTGTGTGTGTGGGTGGTGCCTCTGAAAATTTCACAACGCGCCAATTTTTTGGCAGTGTATGGTGTATGATATGGTGTATGGTGTCAGGAATCAGAAGATGAGAACACCCACATAAAATGAAGATAATGAAGCCATCAGTAATTATTTAGTGTTGTCAGTATGTTCATGTAAATTAGACGGCAGGAGATAGTGCACCAGAAACATGTTTCAGATTGATCGCAAAAAATATTCAAAGCGTATTACAGAGGATGATGCGCCAGGAGAATGTGCGTTTTGCAAGAAGTCCGCAACCGACGTCTATGATGATGAAAACGCCCCTTGCTTAAAGCGCTGCACCCGTTGCTATTCCGTCCGCTATTGCAGCAAGACTTGTCAGATATTGCATCACAAAGATCACAAGAAGGACTGCACGGAAACTGCAAATAAACGCCGTGCTTTCAATGATGCATTGTCTGAAATGGAGTTGAGCACGGACATCCCTGAACCTCCTGCTAGACCCGACTGCAGTCATTTGCATCAAAGTTCTACGGATGCTGTGGGACACTCGTATGCAGAGCATGCTTTGTCCGATCGAGTTCCAACTTGATTACTGCAGAGGGCTATTTTCTATGCATAACACCTGTCATTAAAGCTTGCCCGTTTTGCCGAAGTTCTGACGATATAATTCCCTTCAGTAGATCACACTTGGTACGAAGGCAACGATGTTTAGAAGCCCGTGCTGAGAAGGGAGATTCTCGAGCTGTGCTCGAGCTTGCTTGGATATACAGAGATGGGTTGAATATGGCTGCTTTAGCTAATTTGCCAGACAATGTAACGATCTATGGCATCTTGGCCAACCCAAGGAAAACACATGAGGGCAAAATGAAAGAACTAGAGTATTTGGAAAAGGCTGCGTCTATGGGAAATTCTCAGGCATGTTATGAGCTAGCCATATCATGTAGGAAGCAGTATAATGCTGTTGATTTCTTAGGCTGGATCCAGAAGGCTGCTGACTTAGGTGATTTCAAGGCACGAGATGAGCTTGCTTCTCTTGCGATTGAAATGAACCAGTTTGAGATTGCCATGTCTCACTACAAGATTCTTGCAGCAGAGGGATATGGCGGCAATGAATCACTCGATAAGCTCGCTGACGGCTATGAAGATGGCTATGTCACAAAAAATGAACTCGAGTCAGCCATTCTTGCGTATAACTCTGCTCGGAAAGAGCTGTGCAGCAAAGAGAGGATACAATTAGACCAGTCAGCTATTGGGCCATCAAATGATGGAAATTCGATGCATCGTCCAGGAAGGTTTCTTTAATAGATGGTATGTACTTTAGGAATAACACATAACTTAAACAGACTTCGAAAATAAGTTTACACCGACAGTATTGACAGGCCAAAAAAATCGTTGTAGTACAATTGACCTAAACATCAATAATGGTGGCGCGAGGTTGACGATTGCGCATTGTCAGTCTACTGCGAGATCGTGAAATGTTATTCCTATGATTTGATCCTGGGATGCCGCTTGAAAGAGACGGCAGGATAGTTCTCCTACTGTCGAAGCATTTTGTTCTACCTGCAAGATCTCGCTCGGCCATTTCTATCTCACACGCATTAGACGCAGTGAAAGGTTTGGATTCTTCTTTTTCGTAGTTGTTAAGTGTGCTGGGACGTGAATGTCCCCCAGATAATGAGGCGCCCAATTTCCGAATAAACTTGCCTGCAGTTCCATGCTAGTTCAATAGTCAACAATTGAGGGCTTGAGCTGTAAGAAAGTGCAATAACAAAAATATAGGTTCACTTACAGGAATATCTATGTCTCGGGGTCCAAAGGGGTTGTACAACAAAGCGCACACATCAAATAGCTGGGAGAAAATCAGTGTGTATGCATGAAGAATAAGAATGTCACAGTAAAAGCGTGGCTGCGTGAAAACTTTGTTCCCAGCATCGTTCATCCAGGTAGACCAAACCAAACCTTTTGCCATTGAATAAAGTAGTAGATTAACATTGATAAGGATTGCGCATACAAAAATGTACGGTGGTGGCTGATCCCGGTCAATAGGCCGCATCATATCGTTTGCTTTATCACGAGATAAAGTGACAGCGTTGCAAATTGTTTGTAATTCAAATGCATCGATTGAATTCCTATCACGTAGCTTTTTTGCGCGAGTCTGGATCCAGAACCAAACAGTCGTGTGACGTTCTCCCTCGACCATCTCATCCCACTCATCGTCAACAATAAGTTCTGATAACTCAAGGTATTCACGTCCTTCATCGGCATCAATAAGGTATCTTGCTTTGAGGACAGACAACTCAAAGCCCAGAATAGACCATCGCGCAAATAATCCCCTTTCCTCTGGAGGCATGAGAGATGTAATGTTGATGAGGAGATTTTTTGTGGCATTTGCAAGTTCGCAGTATGCCGTTCTTCTTATACGCCACAGGTATACTGCACTAGATACAAAGCCTGCGATGATAAAGCCTGAAAGAAACGCAAGACTGCTGGTACCTGCTTGTATTACATCTATCATGCCACACATTGTAGCATTCTTTTCTGCATCAGCATCGTCACATGTTGGATTGCCCCCATCAGGAAAAGCCCATCCCCCAATTCCAAAAATAACCATTAGAGAAAGTGCTCCAAGTACCCAAACCCAGGTCATGATATATCTTGATTTATCGAAATGACTGAGCTTTATGACCTCCTTTGTGGATCGCTTCATAGTATGGTTTTCTGAAAGATCGGATGTTAATTTTGGAACCATATCACGATGTGACGACAAGGTTATTCGCGTTGATTGTGATTTGCGGCGACGTGTCTTATCCTGGGATGATTCAAATGTAATTGATGATCTTTCGCTATCATTGAACATTTTGACTTCATTCTGATGCACATGGCTAAGCTTGTCGTTAAATGATTTGATAGATGCATCATCCTTGAGTACCACATCAGTGAACGTAACACGGCAGCCCTTCCTGTTCTCCAATGCTTCCTCGTAATATATCTCATCTCTTTCAGATTCAGATTCAGATATGTCCAGCATGGCTGATTGTGATACCAGAATTTCCATACGGCTCGGCGTAGGCTCCACTGATTGGCGTCGATCCACAATATCATCATCATTCATGATAATCACATTTGCTCTCTACCCCTAGAGACTAGAGATAGAGAACAGTTGATATCTTTAGGCTCTCTCGTCTTCTACCTGTAGGTGCTCAGTCTAATTGCTAATTGGGCATTGTGTGTGAAAATAAAGTTGGGCAGTGCGTGGGAAGTGGGAAGTAAAGGAGAGTGCCGCGAAGTGTACCTCCCCGGGGGGTACACAATCCCAGCTAGAACGGGGGGCTGAAGGGGGGTACAAGCCTGGGGTGCTCTCCTCCTATGATATGGTAGGGTTCAAAATGGGCTCATTTGGGCCTATCTTATTGGGCCCCACCTCACACAGCAAGTAGGCATTGGATGTGTTGAGGGCCGTCGTAACCAGATTCAGCATCACCAGGCACATCTTTTGAATGTTTTAGGTTTTAGGTTACAGTCGCCCCCGATACATCCAATGTTATCGTGAAATTGCCGCCGCCACCTCTATGGACAAAAATGGCAAATACACAACAATAAACCTAATGTCAGGCCACCAAATTGCTGCTGCTATTGCAGATGATGGTATCCGTGAGTATCGCGACACTGGCAGTTGATGAGAGGGTGGTTTGGATTCTGCCGCTGACATCATTTTGTGTCAGTGTGGTCATGGTGGTTTCATTTTCGGCCGTGTCCAGAGGCAGAGGTGAGGGGTGAGAAAGTGCAAGCCAGGCAAATGTATTATTCTTTCATTAAAAAAGCTTTATGGGGTGGATGTAAAACAAGGCCATGGAAAGGCTTTAGTGAGATAGATGGGCTAGCCTGGGATGAAGCCAGAATCCTACCCCAAGAAGGTTGAGATTGGTGTGTGGGCTCTAAAATGGTCACCACCACGTGTTTTTCAGTCACGGGTGGGGTCAAAGTTGGCTTACCTGTTTTCCACTTTTGACACCAAGATTCAGTGAGTTTGGACTGATTTGGGCTATTCACAGTATCTCAACCCTTCCAATATCTCATTATAAGTATAATGAATGGTTAGACAAGGTTGATATTTGAGTTCATCATGTACAACCATCACCACACCCCGGCTTTCGAGTAATGGGTGGCCACAATTTCAGCTCCAAGCCCCAACGTTTCACACCAAGATGGAGTATGTTTGGATTGATTAAAGAATATCAGAGCATCTCAACCCTTCCAATTCCAACTTCTCATTATAAGTATAATGAATGGTTGGAGAAGGT
>JALLPH010000822.1:0-14405 GCA_036939855.1 Cyclotella choctawhatcheeana
GCAAGGTTCAAATTGCAACAACTTGGGATACAAGTCAATGGGAGATAATGTACCCGACGTGATAATGACACTTCCAAAACGTTTGAACAATGGAGCAATGGCCAACGAGGAATCCAAACACGCCAACTGAATGACCGGATCGGACGCACCGGGTATAGATGATCCATTGGGCTCCATTATAATTGCAAACTTGGGTTGTCCCTCGCTATACGTCGAAATCAACGTGGCAAAATCCGCCACGTCTGTCAGGGCATTGAAATCATCTAAATTAGGAACCTGCAACGTCCTCAGCAGCGATGATAATCTCGTATACGCAAATTTCAAAGGTTTGGCCTCTAAACTGGTAGTCGTAATCATCCTATGCAAAAAGGCCAAGGGCGTCTCGCTAACAACTCCGCCCCGGGGACCCGCCACGGTCCGCAATCGCGCTTTTAAATGCTCGACAATCTTCTTCATAAAGGCTATAAAATGTTCGGCTCGTCGTATATTCCCCGGCACGGCCTCATTCAATACATCCGAGGGTAAGATGTTGGATGCCAACCCCACCTCGTTCGGATTGGCATCCAACAATCCCTGATCGATCAATCCATTGACTAGAGTTTGATACTCGGCCTGCAGCCTCGATGCATCCGAGGCTTTAATCCTCGAAACCTCGGAAGATAACCGTCCCAAGGACCTCGTCGCCTGTTCCAAGTGTCGTTCGTGAATAGTCACACTCAACGCCTCGATACACACCGAATCAATATTGTGAGCTTCATCGAACACTATGATAGATTCCGATTCCAATTCCTTGGATACCATTTTGGCAACCTTGGGATCGAGCATGTATTGATAATTAAACACCAAAACGGATGCGTGATTGATGGCTTTTCGTGTTAGGTAGTAAGGACACCAGTTTTTGGACTTGCCCCATTGCTTTAAATGTCCGAGATCGTATATACCCGATGGCATGGATGTGGCCTCACCCGCCGATGTGAATCCGTCGTAATACTCGCATGTTGTTTCGCTTGATGATCCGTCGTTGTTCTTCTTCTTGGCCTTTTCGATGGCCCACGGAGCCGTCATGGATCGACACGCGGCGTCGATGCCTTCTCGGTCCGATTCTCGGAGGACACGTTCGTGTATGCACATGTTGCGACGGGAGGAGAGACACAGCGCCAATACGGAAGTGCCGCCGGCTCCGCCGTTGTGCGGTGCCGGACCCAGTGGATTGTTCTTTTTCACTCGTCTTCTTCTCTTGCCATTGCTGCCGACATTGTTACCGACAGTCTCTTCGTTATGGTCAATACTATTATTATTTGCATTCGCCGCCCTCTCCCGCTCCTCACGCAACACATCCTCCCTATAACCGAGCACGCTCCCCAACTCCTCCATAACGCTATTCATCTCCGGCACCGTTCGCGTGCAATACACCAACTTGCCGCAATTCTCATGCGCCAATTGATAGGAGGTTATCAAACTAAGCAGCGAGACGGTTTTGCCGGTGCCCGTTGGCATCTCTAATAGGCAGTGTCCGCCGGCGTCGAGAGTTTGTTTGAGAGAACGCATGTATTGGTATTGCTCGAGGTAGATTCGGTTGTAGGGGAAGTAGACGGTTAGACCGTCCAGGTCGAACTTCATGGTTGAATGGTTGATGGGGTCGATGATCGATGATCCTGTTTGCTGTTTGGACTGTTGATTGTTGTTCAGTTGCTGAATTATGACTTCTGCTACATAAGGTAACAGCTTTGTGAATACACATGAATACCTATATAGATTGCTAGACACTTAACCTCTTCGAATCTCACAACAGTTTCAAGCTGTTTCAAGAGACTCTCTCTATCGTCAACTCTCTATCTCCATCGCGCCTCCCTCCTACACAATCCAATGTTGGCACCACGAAAGACACTGTGGAGCACGCCTCAGTCGGCCATTGATGCGGCATTGTCATTTGCAGATTTGCAAGCCGATGATGTCGGTAAGAAGTTCAAGTGCATATGTCATTATTTTTATCGGGTTCATCTCAAAACACAGAGTGCTTGTATGTATTGAAATTCTCTACTAATTCTATTGGCCCGGTGCCATCGAATGCGAATCAATACCGGTAGTGTACGATGTGGGCTGCGGAGATGGACGAGTACTGATTCAAATGGCATGTCAATCTATTCAATTGGATTTAACAGCAACACCTCATCGCCCGTCTCGTGACGACACAAACAGTAATGGACAATGCAACGGCACCAATCATCATCATAATCAACAACAACATCATTACTGTCATCAATTCGTTGGTATCGAAATATCTTCTTCTCGAGCGGACGAAGCTCGATCCAACATTCATCAAGCTAGAATCGATGGTTTGATACCGTCGCATGTTACCATTGATATTCAATGCAGTAATGCACTCGAGGTGGATTACAGTCGTGCCACGGTTGTTTTTCTCTATTTGGTACCACGGGGGTTACGTTTGATTCAGCCTATTTTACGTGATGGGAAGAAGGAATCAATGGAAGATCCATACGATTTGGATGGAGGCGGTGAAACAATTAACAATACCGTCGATTCACAGTTAACACAGCAACGGCATAAGCCACGACGGATAATATCGTATATGAATCCTATGGGAGGTTGGACTGTTGTGAGGAAAGAGTATTGCAAAGTTGGTAACGTAGAGGGTGCGGCATTTCCAATATTTCTGTACCATTTGTAATTAGTAAAGTGGGATTGAGAGGGGATGACGAGGCCCCCTCTCTCTACCACTCATTTCTTGATTCAATGTTGGCACCACCGAAGACACTGTGGAGCACGCCTCAGTCGGCGATTGATGCGGCATTGTCATTTGCAGATTTGCAAGCCGATGATGTCGGTAAGAAGAGCTATCAACGCAGCTTCCATCCAAAACCCAAAGCCCAAAGTAAAAGTAGTGGTCTGTGGTCTCAATTTCGTCTCGTCTCAGTCTCAACCTCAATCGCCTCTCTTCACTTCGCTATTGCGTCGGATTATTGCTGTTTGAATGTTAAGCTGTTAGAGATATGTTGTGATGCGAGTGTGAAAGAGGAACGTGCTGTGCTAAAACATCAAGAGAAATGAACGATGGGAAAGTAACAATTAAGATTGGCGACAGAGTCGAGAGTCAACCCGACAAAATGAAAGGGCTGCTGTTCTCTCAACGAGCAAAATGAATGTGAACAAAAAAGAACACAGAGTTTCTTGGCGAATGACGAACGATTGTCATTCGTAAGTCAGCCAATGATTGCTACTCTTCATTCAGGCGTACCTGAACACATCATACCCAGGCCCAATCGTCAAAAAAAAGGTTGAATATGAGATTAATGGATCTATACCGAGTTGATAAGTAACAAAGCACGTGAGAGAGTATTTACCACAAGGATTTTGATACGAGTAAATCCAAGACAGATTAGCTCAACTTGGCTTTCCATCATGTCCATGTACTAAGGTTGCCTAAGTTTGATTTCTTCTACTGGCGATGTGTGCAGTTGACGTAAACAACACAACCACGGATTTACCAAATATATCCCTGCCTCCCTTTGACTTGCATTGTGAATTGTTTTGGCGGTCGAGAGCAAACAAATGTATCCCATATTAAAGTACTCTATGATACGTTCATGTTGATACTAGCAAACAAATCATATATTGATACTACATCCATAGATTTAAGTTAATGTCCTATTATTGAATCAATCCAATTTTACACATGAGTAGAAGCTCGAAGGAGGGATGATGAACAGCAACCTACAGCAACCATCCTAGCTTCAAACTCAAAAGGACCTAGTACAACCCGTCGTTCTCTTCTCTAGGCAATCTTGAGGGTAGATTCTTCACCACAGAACAAGGGCATGGCGCAAGTTTTAAGTGCACCAATATCATCGGCACACTCAGCATTGCAGTCAGCAGCGCATGCCGTGTAGGCTTCATCAACACTTCCCTCAAGAACATCACACCCAACTCCTAAAGCAACAAGTTCTTCCCAAGCGCAGTTGGTGCATGCCATTGCAGCATTGTTGCCTCCGTAGCACTGCACTAGGGCATTGGTTTCCTCGGGGCAATTTCCCAATAAAGTTTGAATGACACTGAAATAATGAAAAGTGTGGACAGGATGAGAACGGATTAAAGTAAAACAGACTTTTGGGTTATTGAGTATCATAACTCACCTCATTTCCTCTTCATCTTCGGGTACAACTTCTTCACCTTCGGCTTCATTGGGTTCAATGTTGAGTCGAGAAGTAACAATGGTCCTCACATAATTCTCAAGAGAAGGTTTTCCTCCAATCACAAAAGATGCGATAGCCCTAAGACCACCAGCCTTCTTCTTGGCAAACTCAATGAAGTCAACACTGTCAACAAGTTTGGTCACCAAGAAGTCAGCCATCACTTGAGTTTCTTTGACTCCAAGAGAACGCCAAATGTCTCGAGCATAATGAACACAGGTGTTCTTGGTTAGATCATACTTGGAGTCATCGATGGCAGTTGCCTTTTCTTCGGCCGCGAGGATATCACTCATAGCAAACTGCCCAAGAGGATGTTTGGGGAGTTCAAGATCCATATCTTCATTGACTTCAAAGAACTTCTTGGTTCCATCAATGGATGCAAAGGCAATAGCAGAGGGGCATGCCACGTTACTAAAGGTTACCTTCGAATCAGAAACGGCAGAGCCTCCAACAAAGAAATGTAGATCAGACAGAGCATACAAGCTCAGTTTGTACATACGATCCTTGCATTCAACAGAAAGGTCCGTGTTGTCTCGATTGACTTCTTTAGCATTGCCTTTGACCCATCCATTGATCACAGTTCCGGTACCACCAAAAGCACATGTTCCCCTTGTTTGCCCTTCCCCGAAGACTGCTTCACCACAGTTTGAATCCCTATTACAATTACCGCTCTCACAATCAGAATCTTCAGAGCAACCACAGGCTCCCAAGGGCATAGCACCTTCTCCTTCTACACACATTCCCCCGTTCACATCATAGTCATCTCCATTGACTGTACAGTAAAATTCAGTTAAATCTCCAGGGTTTGGTTGACAACAAATGCCTGATGTCTCACAAGCGGAACCTGAATTGCAGCTAGGGTCCACGCTCGGCGGGCTCGTAGGCTTTCCGCTCGGCGGGCGGCTCGTTGGCTTTCTTGTTGGCCTTTCGGTACCGTCATACATCCATTCATCATCCAAACCATGGGCCATGCCGCCATGGTCATGAGCAAAAAATGCCAAATCATCGGGTAGATACCTTCATGTTGATGCATTTTTGCTGGGTTAACTTTGCAGCGATAATGCGATCATCATTTAACATTTTTTCTATTCTTACCGATTCCCCATGAACCAAAGTACCAACTGAGAATGCAGCCACGGTAGCAATCTTGGAAAACTTCATTCTATTGATGATCCTGAGTGATGAGATGTGGTAGTTTTGAGAATAATAATATTATGAATTGTTTGTTGGCCAAGTTGCCAGTGCGTTGAGACACAAGCAGCAAGAGCAAGCAAGATCTTGCTTCGATGCAAGATCTTGCTTGGTAAGGAGGCCATTGCGACACAAGAAAGCAAGATCTTGCTTCCTGCGGTGCAACAAACCACCTCTGTAGGTTCGCAACAGATTAGCAATTGTTGCGAATCAAATAATTAGATAAGAACCCAATATTTTTGAGTGAAGTCGCTGTTGCGAGCCCCTACACCGACGCACAACCTGCGCCCAAATTGAGAAGGAACCATCTAAGTACTAATTCCCATGCTTAAATGTTTCTCATGATCCTGAAAGTTCCACGTGTCAATTAAAAAAAGGGTCTCTATTGTATCCACCACTTACATCGACCGTTGTTTGCCGTACCGCCGTACCATGAGGATGAAGAATTTGTTTCTTTACAGCACTCTTTCCCTGTCTCAATCTGCTGTCAAATTATAAGTATGGTATGTTCAAAACTCGTATTGGCACCGCGAAAGACACTGTGGAACAGTGAAGCACGCCCAGTCCGGGCATTAATATTTGGAGATTTGCAAGCCGATGATGTTGGTAAGTTCAAGTGCCTGTTTTCTGTCATTTATCCATCGCCCATCGCCTTTATTTATCGATTCATATCAAAACAGAGTGCTCATGCTTCATGTTAATCATTTAAATCTCTACTTATTATTGGCATGTTTCATCAAAGGCGAATTGAGTGTATGGTGTGGGTCGTGGAGATTGACGAGTACTGATTCAAATTGCATGTCAATCTATTCAATTAGATTCAAAAGCAACACTTCATCATCCATATCGTGACAACACAAACAATACCAAACAACAACATCACTGCCTACAATTTGTCGGTATCGAAATATCTTCTTCTCGAGCGGACGAAGCTCGATCCAACATTCATCAAGCTAGAATCGATGGTTTGATACCGTCGCATGTTACCATTGATATTCAATGCAGTAATGCACTCGAGGTGGATTACAGTCGTGCCACGGTTGTTTTTCTCTATTTGGTACCACGGGGGTTACGTTTGATTCAGCCTATTTTACGTGATGGGAAGAAGGAATCAATGGAAGATCCATACGATTTGGATGGAGGCGGTGAAACAATTAACAATACCGTCGATTCACAGTTAACACAGCAACGGCATAAGCCACGACGGATAATATCGTATATGAATCCTATGGAAGGTTGGACTGTTGCGAGGAAAGAGTATTGCAAAGTTGGTAACGTTGAGGGTGCGGCATTTCCAATATTTCTGTACCATTTGTAAATAGTGAAGTGGGATTGAACAAGGTTATTGTTCTATAAGATGATAATTGCCACTGATGAGCTGTCAAATAGTTATCCGAGTATACTTAGGTACATTCGAAAGATCCTACGTGCTTTGATTTGCACCTTAAAATACTTATCAGTTTACATTGCACATCAAGAATCGGGACAAATACTGAATAGCACAAGAGAACTTAGGTTTAGTAATATTCTCCCTTTTTAAGAACAGTTCTGTGATAGTTGATTACTATAAAAAGTCTTTCTCCGGTTGAGCAAACAGATAATAGCTATAAGTACTGATCTGGTGCACACTCTTTCTCACTTTCCAACCTTCTGAACATCCACATCCCTCACTCTTACCTTCAATAACGGTGGCCCGGAGCCACTCTTTCCCAATTTCTTCTGCACTGGTAGATTCACCAGCCGTTCCAGAAATTGCATACTTTCATCATCAATTAGTTGTCCAATGACTCGTTGCTTCTCTGCAGAGTTTTTGTCAAAAGCCGGTGCTGCGTCTGCTGTGATGGTAAAGGCTGTTGCGTATATCTCATCCAGATCATTGCTACTGCTGCTGCTACTACTACTGTATCCAATTCCTTTGGATGGGATCGATATCAGACCAGCACAACTATGAGGACGCGGAAACGCTTCTCCTTCCAATGTGGGAGTGGGTCGTTTCTGCGGGACAAAGCTCGGCCCTGCCGCTCTCATCCCCTTGCTTTCGGCATACGCCTTCGATTGAGACTGCACACCGAAATCTACACCTCTTCCAGGACAAACATTTTGAACAGATCCATTCCCATCTCCCAAGGAAACTGGCATGTATTCAATCTCAAGTCGATTCTCCAATGTCTCCGTGTCCATACTTTTAATCCCTTTCGTTAAAAAGTATAGCATCTGTTTCACACTGGCAGGACAATCGTCACCGTACAAACCGAAACGAATATATCCAACATCATTGTCGCGTTGTGCACCGATATCTATAATCATTTGGCCGACGTATGTGATCCGATTTGTCACTGCGGGAATGGGTTGACCCGGTGGTGTATCTTTGACTTCTTGGAATTTATCAACGTACGCATCGTAGGCTTTTTGTCGACAGATGACGTCGCTTGGATCGCAGCCTTTGAATGTGGATGCTGCTGATGCACTATCACTGATTAGTAGGGGTAGCGACGTGATGGGTGTCACTATCGAATGGATCCATCTCCGTCTAGTGTCGGCGAAAAGAGATGTTTCTGGTCTCTTGACGCAGTTGGCATCATCATCATGATTCTTCCATGTTAGATGTGCAATCGTACTGACGGGTGCGACGAATGCAGTGACGGGGCTTGCGACTGTTGACAGTGCTAGTGTTGCTAGCAAGAGAATACAATAGGGCATTGAGATTGGCGATAGGCGATAGAGGTGATGATTGATGATTGATGATGGGCGAAGAAGGGAAAGAAGGTTTGATTGTTGATGGTGTTGTTCAGTTCTAGGGGGCAAATATTACTTTTTCGGGGCTAAATATCATTAACACTGAGTTTTCGCCCTCTAAAACAACCAACCAAGCATGGATCAGACCCGCAAGTGTCAGTATTATTTTGATGAAATACTTTTTACACTGGAGTCACTTATTCAGTTGGAGTCGGTGTGTCAGTTGAAATTGGGACATTGGTTATCTTCCTGTACTTATCTAGACTTATGGAGCCACTGAGATCTCAAATCAATCGCCACAACATTAATCTCATAACACCAATCTTATTTTATTTTACGCAGCCACAGCATTGATTCCGGCTTCAGGATACATGGCAATCTTTTCGGGTACCTTCATTGAAGCTCCATCCAACCATGGATAATTTTGAGAACGTTCCTTCTCAAATGAGCTAATCTTATCTTCTTTGTCAAGAGTGAGACCGATCTTATCAAGGCCGTTCAAGAGACAGCGCTTTTTGAATGCATCAATTTCGAATGTGAACTCCTCTCCGTTGGGACGAATGACCTGATGTGATTTGTATTGTCAAGGAGCAATAGTGTTGGAATTGGGCAAAATAAACGGAATCATATTCATAAACTAAAAGTACTTACCTTGCTGTTCTCCAAATCCACAGTAATTTCTGTTCCTGGCACAGCAGCGTCACTAAGCAACTTCTCCACTTCCTCTCTTCTCAATGTAACGGGCAACATTCCATTGTTGATGCAATTGTTGTAAAATATATCCGCAAACGAAGTACTAATTATGCATCTGATACCCATATCATTGATCGACCACGGGGCATGCTCACGAGAACTTCCACAGCCGAAGTTGTCACCGGCAATTAGAATAGAAGACTTTTCATACCCGGGTTTGTTGAGGACAAAGTCGGAGCGGGGCTTTGCCACGTCTTCTCCAATGGTAGCAACTTCTTCGGGATTTTCATACCTCAATTCAGCAAATGCAGCAAAACCAAGTCCAGCACGTTTAATCGTTTTAAGAAATTCTTTGGGGATGATCATGTCAGTGTCAATATTTTGAATATCAAGTGGGGCAGCTACCCCGGTCAAAACGGTGAATTTGGGTAGACCAGCAGCTGATGCAGAGCCTGATGCGGCACCACTGGCTTTAAGGTAGGGAGCTGGTGGCGAAACAACAGCCCCAGGAGAAACATATCGCTCAGCCGAAAAAACATTGGACTTGGTATCCATGTTGATTGTGCGTGGGTCCTTGTCCTCCTCACCAAGGTATGGAAATTTACGTACATCGGCAATGGTTCCACTGACTGCAGCTGCTGCCGCCATAGCAGGTGACATTAGATGAGTCCTTCCTCCATTTCCCTGTCTTCCCTCAAAGTTACGATTGGACGTGGACGCACAACGTTCCTGGGGCTTAAGTTTGTCGGGGTTCATAGCCAAACACATGCTACATCCAGGTTCACGCCAATCAAATCCAGCCTCAATTAGGATCTTATCCAAACCCTCCTCCTCTGCTTGACGCTTGACCAATCCAGATCCAGGAACAACCATGGCATGCACACCATCTGCTACTTTGCGATTCATGGCAATGGCCGCAACCTCCCGCAAATCCTCAATACGTCCATTGGTACAACTTCCGATAAACACTTTTTCAATAGGCGTTCCCTCAATAGGTGTTCCTCCCTCAAGACCAATATATTCCAGAGAGCGTTTCACAGCAGCCTGACGTGCCTCATTGTGAGACGGCTCATCGATCTTAGGGATGAGACCATCTATAGCAATCGCATCCTGGGGTGACGTCCCCCAAGTTACCGTGGGAGCAATATCATTGGCATCAATAACGACCGTTTGATCGAATGTAGCCCCCTCGTCGGTCTTTAGTGTTTTCCAGTACTCCACAGCCTTTTCCCATACCTCTCCTTCGGGACACATGGGACGACCCTTGAGGTAGTCGAATGTGACTTGATCGGGGGCAATGATTCCAGCACGTGCACCGGCTTCTATGGCCATGTTGGAGATAGACATTCTCGCCTGATGTGTTTGTATTGCATTGGAAGTGACGTTGAGTAACCTGTAGCCGACCATATCGTTTCATAAGAAGATGTGCGTGGACACTCACCTCCATACTCAATCCTCGTATGGCCTCTCCAGCAAATTCAATAGTAGCACCCGTCCCCCCGGCAGTACCGATCACCTTACAAACATGAAGAATAATATCTTTGGATGTCACAAATGGAGGCAATGCATTGTCAATTCGGATCAACATGTTTTTTGCTTTGGTTTGTGGAAGGGTCTGTGTGTAAGAATATATATTGTAAGGAAAATGGTGAGTTTAACCAAAGATGACCATGTGGTAGTAATTAACTAATGAAGACAAGATGTTTCAAGATCGAGTCATTTTTGCAACGTCAATACGATCCAGCCACATGAACTCAACATCAAATGTAAATGTTTCCCTGACAACAAACAAGCAAATTCAAATCAGCACATGTGTGCCGAGGAGACTGACCAAAACTCTTTCTCTCGGGATTGACTCAATCACTCAAAAATTAATTCATACCAATTTTACTCCGTGATAAAATTATTGTGATGGCATTCAAATCAAATTGAATTTTTCACTGCCCATCAACCATACAAATTTGATTACACAACATTCAAATGCAAACACATCAACAAATACATTCTTTCCAAATGAATACAGACAGTACAAAGAAAATAACTACTATATCTCACCTGAGTCGCCAAAACATGCTCCACCTCACTGGTACCAATCCCAAAAGCCAACGCCCCGAAAGCCCCATGCGTCGCCGTATGACTATCGCCGCAAACACACGTCGTTCCCGGCAACGTAAACCCCTGTTCCGGCCCAATAATATGAACAATACCCTGCCGCTCATCCTCCATACCAAAATACTTCAATCCAAAGTCCGCCACATTGGTATTCATCTGAAGGACCTGGGTCCGCGATGCCGTTTCGGCAATGAAACTTTCGACGTCGAGGAGTTGCGATCGATCCGTGGTGGGTACGTTGTGATCGACGGTGGCGAGGGTGCAGTCCGGTCGACGGACGGATCGATTGGCGAGACGCAAGCCCTCGAAGGCTTGGGGGGAGGTTACCTCGTGTACTAGATGGCGGTCGATGTAGAGAAGGGAGGAGAGGCCGTCGTCGTCGACTAGGTGGGAGGACCAGATTTTGTCGTAGAGCGTGGAGGGTTCGGCCGAGAGACTGCTGGCGCTGCTGGCGCTGGCGGATGGAAGGGCGGTGCGATGATTCGCGGGGAGGACGAAAGCGGAGGAGGTGGGGAGGTGGTAGCCCAATGCGGCCACTAAGCTGGCTGTGGAGAGCTTCATTGTTTCTTTTTTCATGTGATGGATTTATGTGGTGTCTGCTGAACAGGTGGAAGAAAAGGATGCGTTTTTGTGGTCGCGAAAAGAGAAGATTTCACTTCTCCCGCCTGAAAATCTTTCCGTATCTACAGTGGGGTGCTGCAAAGTAGACCCCCCCCTGGGGGTCCAAATCCTAACGCTAGGCTGGATTTTGGGGGGGTCCACTTTAGGTATTGGAGGTAAGTGATTGTCTATGTGGTATAATGATGTGTAGCATACATCACCAACATAGGGGGGTCCACTTCCAACGGTAGCCTGCCAAAATTGGGGGGGGTCCACTTTGGGTTAGGGGGGTCTACTTTGCAGCACCCCACCGCTGTACTCACCGCAAGCCGCAAGTTCTCACATTAATCGACAGTCAGTTACTTTTTAGTTGTTGACACACAGTTCCATGACATCATGAAGCTACCGTCGCATCCTAATCCATCACCTATACTCCAAAAGACTGCTCCTCAAATTCTTTCTATTCTTTCAAGCTACTCACATCATGGTCCACCAAAGCAAGATGATGACGATGCATTCTCTCCGTACTTTCGTGGCATTCCATCAAAGGAGTCGGACTCTACAACAACAAATGCAGCCAAAACTACTGCGAGACCTTTGATATCGGCTCAAGAATTACAACGGTGGAAACCTACACCCTACATGCCACTTTTGACGAGTCGTCAGCTTGAATTGACACTGTTGGAAATACAAAGACGACAAAAGCACTATTATCGACGGAAACAATCAGAAACAGAAGCAGTCATCGATACAAAAAATAATGCAAAATCATCCAACGAGGCCGAACGAGAAGCGGCCATCTTTGTACCGATATGCACGGTAAACGACATCCCATCCATATTATTCACACGTAGATCCGGCAGCTTATCCACGCATGCTTCTCAAATCAGCTTTCCGGGAGGATACTTTGATCCATCTTTAGATTGTAGTACTTCCACTACTACGTCTGCTCGTGAATACTTCAATACACTGGGAAATAATGCAGAGGATAGATTAGTGAATGCAGCCGTTAGAGAGATGCAGGAGGAATTATGCTTTGATACTACGCAAGTTTCGCAATTACAAAGTTGTTCACCAGATAATCAAGAACATCATCATCTTCCGTTTCTTACAGTATTGGGACAAACACAACCAGTACCATCCATGACGGGCAATCGTGTCACTCCCATTATAGGTCAAATCAATTATGACTTGCCTCATTTCTCTTCTATAGAATTCAAACAGTTATTTCCGGGCAATTCGGAGGAACTAGATTGGATATTCACCGTACCAATACAACAATTACTCGACGAAGAGACTTCGGAACCATTGAGAAAATGGGGTGATCATGATATGGCCAAGGTTAAGGGCAGGTACGAGTATTGGGGACCCGTGTTTCCCGTACCGGATGCAATAGAGAAGAGAGATGGAGATCGAATTTGGGGGTTAACCGCGAGTGTGCTTAGACCTCTGTTGCATGGAGTGTTTAAAAAGGTTTTTACTGCTGACAACAATGCATCCAAGCTTTAAGATAATAGATAGAGATGCCCTTCTCCTAAGTCATGCAGGGCTAGTTAATTAATGAGGTATTGCAATATTGATGTGAGGCCAATTACAATAGAAAGAGGGCTACGGTACTCCCGCCACGCCAACAAGAATGTTGCCACCGCCGGGAAAAATACACATAAGAGACAGACTTCACTGCCAATTGATGGCAGCTGTGAGCTGTGATGGGGAGTGCAATTGCAAAGATGCACTTGCACTGTAGTAATGAAAACAGCTAAATGAAAATTGTGCAGCAGAAGGAGGCATTTGTAAGATCTACAATGATTCATATGATCCATGGGTCTAACCTATTGTTCTGCTAATGATTGACGTGTCTCGGTGCAACATTCATATCTTGAAGTTGGAGTCAAAGTTTCACTGTATCTTTATGAAACTTTCACTGTATCTTTGTTGCGTGTGTTGAAATGAAACACAAAAGTGGCCTTCACCACAGATCAGATCTGTTTCAACACTATCCTAGAGACGTCGTACAAAACCATTGATCATATTAAGCAAACTTACATTCAAGCATTAAAAGATGTCGACCTGCGTATCATGTTTAGATGAGGATGAGTGTGTCGTATTCAAATGTAAGGGATCCGGTGGATCATGCTCGTATCAGTTGTGTGGATCTTGTGTAAAAATGGCCTTCTCTGACAGTAGTGGTGCCAATAGCTCCTTTTGTGCAATATGCAAAACTCCTTCGGCTCTAGAGATGATATCTGCTGTGTGTGGAAAAGGAGCGATAATGGCTGTCGAGCAAAAACTAAGAGGAAAGCTAGAGTTCAAATTGAAGGACGAACAGTTGAAGAGGGAGCAGTCGAGGTAAGAGCCAATAATCTTCGGTATTGTCGCCATGAATAACATCATTTCATCTATTGTATTCCGTACTCATAGAGCCAATGCTAGCAGTCTAAATGAAGAAGCAAGGCGTATATTCAACGAGCTGGCCGACAAGATAAATTTCAAGTGCCCCCGGTGTCAAATCGCTTTCCATGACTATGACGGCTGCAATGCGTTAACTTGTGGTGTCCCGACATGTAGGGCTGCATTTTGCGCGATCTGCTTGAAAGATTGTGGGCGTGACATATCGATAATATTGATGTGAATATCGCGGACAGAACACTTTGACAGAAAGCAATCAACTGGTCAAGACACTCGTGTGATCATCTTCTCACAGGGGCGTGAGACATTAGCAGGTAAAGTGAGAGTACTACTGTGTAGACACGTGGAAGTGGGACGGCATCAAATCAAACATAAGAATCTATTAACACACGCTACGCGAACAGGGTTTGCTAATCGTCATGACAGTCGCAGTCGACAGGCGGGTAGTCCCCTCAT
>JALLPH010000823.1:0-14375 GCA_036939855.1 Cyclotella choctawhatcheeana
GATGAGTACGATGATGAGGGTTACCTTCTTCCAGAAATATATGCAAAGTACGCTAAAACCTGGGCAGGTGCAGGTGCATCAATCATAGGTGGCTGTTGTGGCTGCAGTCCTGATCATATGAAAGCAGTTTCTTCAAATTTAAGGTGAAAGTTGCAACAACATTCAATTGAAGAGGATATATCAATACGTCAGACAGTTGTTTTGTCTGGAATAGGAGCCGATGATAAATAGATCGACCTTTAATTAGAAGAAAAGTTGCATTAGTAGCAAGCAGTATTGATGAGTGAAAATGTTATGTAGACAAAACTAGAATGAAAAGAACCCACTCTTCAGTGAAAGTATCCTCAACGGAAAGGTAGATCATTGACTTTAGATGTCTCTAATTGTACTGCTGCAATGATCGTGATGAGTAAATAAGATAAAGGACAGAAATGCCAATGAAATAAAATGAACCTACTTTCAGCGTAGACCCATTAACTCAAAACATTGTATCTTCCACCACCACCGCCTCCACCTAATGTCCTAGCTCCAACTTTCAAAGTCTCCTCATTCAGTAGCCTTTTTATTTCAACGATACAGTTTTGAAGAATCATACTACTCTGAGCCTCCAAATGCAAGTACAGTTTCCTCTCGCCTTCTGAAGGTGTCTTGCCAGGTTCGATGTATTGTCCCTTGAGAGTGACAGCAGTTTGAAACTCGTCTTGCAAACGGGATGTTGTTTCTTTCTGGGTAACTTTCCACCGTGCTTGTTGGGGGTAGTCATTGATTTCCAGTTCCTCCACGAAGTGATTTTCGCCTAGTGACATCATAGTTGATGATTCAGCGGGAAGCATTCCGGCCTTTCTCATGAGAGCTTCTCGCATACCGGGGATTGCAAGGACATCAGAGGATACATTGGTGAGCATGCCAACTGCATTTTGAACTTCTTGCTCTTTGTTTGGAGCTTCTGCCACAAGTTTTGCATCGTCAAATCCATTAACATCGTCATCCTCTTCAGCCTCATCATCATTATCATCTGGATCAAGAAGACCTGCATCAATGAGGGCTTGTCTCTTCTCCAATTTCGCCAGCTTTTGAGCCTCGTTCATTTCCGAAGAATCATACTAAAACAAGAAAAAATATGGGATCAGATAATGCCTGAAAAAGTGTAAACAAGGTGAATCACTTCACTTACTGTATATCCCTTCCCTTTATAACCTGAGGAGGCCCACTTTGCTTCTCCTTTTTCGACCTTTTGTTTAAAGGACTCAGCAAGATCCTTCAATTCCTGGCTGATGTTCTTTGATTGACCGGCTTCTACAATAGCTCGGACAACACTTGGAGCGAACTTAGCCTCTTCGGTGCTATTGACAAATGTGTACGCAACACCATGATTCCCGGCTCGCCCTGTCCTCCCAATCCTATGCACATAGTCTTCATAGTGATTCGGGGAAGAATAATTAATCACACAACCACACGAAGGTACATCTAGACCCCTACCAGCAACAGAAGTGGCCACTAGAATGGATGGTCCATCAACCCTTTTGAAATCAGACATGTTCGAGTTTCTGTCTTCCTGGTCCATGCCACCGTGAATAGACAATGAGGAGTACCCGCACCGTGTTAACTGCTCAAAAATACTATCGGCCTGATCCTGCTTTCCCACAAACACAATCACTTTCTTCCCGTCATCGGCATGATCACCCAGCAACTGTAATAATCTCAGGAACTTATCGTGCTCTTCTACAACCTCAGCATACTGATCCACAGTATCAGATGCTAGAGAACGTCCGCCCACTATGATTTCTAGGGGAGCCCTCAGTGATTTCTTTGCCAGATTCTCGACGGTCTTGGGGAATGTTGCAGAAAAGAGAACCGTTTGGCGGTCGGGTCGTGTTGCCGAAAGAATGGCTGTTATCTGAGGCTCAAATCCCATATCAAAGGCTCTATCACTCTCATCGCAGCACACAAATGAAACTCGCTGCAGTGAAATCAACTTGCCGGACTGCATCGTCAGAATATCAATCAATCTTCCCGGAGTAGCACATAAAATATGTGTCCCGCGCTTCAAATCTCCAATCTGCTCACGAACTTCAGCTCCTCCATACACGGCAGTAGATTTTAAACCCAAATGCTTTGCCAATCCTTTACAAACTACATGTATTTGATATGCGAGTTCTCTGGCTGGGGCCAAAATAAGACCAATTGGACCAGTTTCTCCGGGTGCCAATGGAGGTTGATCAAGTATATGTCTCAACATAGGCAACACAAATGCTAATGTTTTTCCACTGCCTATAAGAGTTAAAAATGAAGAGTAAGGACATGTATGCAATGAAAAAATAGTGTTAGATGCAGCATCAAGTGCTTACCAGTCTTTGCAATGCCTTAAAAGAGTGAAGATTAAATGTTCAATGAGGAAGGACATATGCCATGAAAATGCTAGTGCAGCATCCAACTCTCACCTCTGTTTATGGATTTTCAAGAATGGGTTGCAAGAAAATAGAAATTCAAATGAGGAACGTGAGAATACAACACATAATCAACAATGAAAAACTTACATCACATCCCTCCCTGCCATAATACAAGGCAGACATTGCGCCTGAACTGGAAACGGTTTAACAATACCCTTACTATCCAAAATACTTGTAATCCTCTCACTCAATCCAGCTTCATGGAACGTCTCCACCGGAGCCGGAGCTCCACGTCCTCTGACCTTTACCTTCAATTTCGCCCGTCGTTCTGCCACCTCAATTGAAGTCAATTTGGCCAAGCTCGGCGGCACAATATACAGATTCTTTCGTATAGGTAAATACTCCACACTTCCATGATCCACCGAACGCAATTCTTTCTTCTTATTCATCTCAGCCAATACCTCCAATGCATCCGGAGCGGCGGTCAATGCGGCCAAAGTGCGTTCGGCTTCTTCCATAACTCCCCCCTCGTCGTCGTTGTACATTCTCCCTGTCTCGATTGCCACAAATGCCGACTTTCTAACTGAATTAGCTTCCATTTCCAGTAGTTTCACGGCATCTTCTCTTCGTTCTTTTTCACTCTTGACTTCTCGCTTAGTTTCGTACTCGTCCACGTCATCATCTATTTCTTTGTCGGGTACCCGCGGTGCCTTGGTCTTTTTCAACGCCTCAATAAATGCCCGACGAGCCTTTTCTTCTTCCTCGTCGTCAGTTTCCGCTTCGCTTTCATGAAGGGGAGTAGAGGGGGCGTCTGATTCCCAATCAGAGTGTGTGTAGGTTGTTGTTGTTGATTTAATAGAAATGGACGGTTTGTCCGTGTTGTTGTTTGATTTACGTACCATCCGTACCATGGAGCCTGAGGAGTCAATGTTGAATTTATTCTTGGTTGTTTCATCTTTCATTTCTTCGTCATGATCGTCCGTTGCGGCGGACCCAGCTTCGAGTTTCATCATGAATGTATCGAGTGCATCATTTACTCCGTCTTCTTCGTTGGATGTTGCTGCTGCTGCTAATGGGGCTACTTGTTGTTGTGTAGACTGCTCCTTCTTGACATCCCATCCTCGCCGTCTCCTCTTTTTAGGAGAAGAATCTGCCGAAGCATTCGTCCCTGCAGCATTATCACTACCATTTATTGAATGAGTGACATCATCCTTATCCAAAGACGGTGGTGGCTGCAGTTGCTGTCCATCACCAGTGCCACCCAATTCCTCCGCCAACAAAAGCGGCAACAGACCGCCTTTTTTCGATTCACCATCCACCTCATCATCCAATCCCCCCTCCACGGCGAAATTGGCCTTCTTCTTCTTGCGTCGTTTAATATTCCCCAATCCCAATCCAATCTTCACCTTTGGCTTATGACTCTTGTTGTCATTATTATCACCACCGCCATCCTCTCTTGGTGGGATGGAAGACGAAGGATCCAATGTATGAAAACCGCCAATTTCCTTCTCTTCTTGGCGTTTGCGCCATGCCTCGAGACGTTTGCGTTTGCGTTCGGCGGCGGATTGGTCGGCTGCCATAATTCTAATTTTGTCTTAAGTATTTATAAATTCAAGCTATATTCAAAGAGTGAGAGAATAACGACGATAGAGGAGGATGCGATGATAGGATGTCTCTAGCCCACCGCACGAAGTGAATCTGACAGGCAGAAACCGCAAGGAAGTTGGAGGTTGGCTATTGGCTTGGCTTTTAGGCTGGGGGCTGGGGGCTGGGGTTGTTGGTTGTTGGTTGTTGGTTGTTGTTTGTGGTTTGTGGTTGACTCGGTGAATGTCCTTGACCCGCCCGGCTAAAATCTGGGCAAGATCGGTCTCATACCATACCTACGCCCACTGCACGTGCACGCCCACTGCCCGCTAGGGCGAGGGGACTACCTACAAACTACCTACAAACCAAGAGCTACCCAAACCATCCAAAACCAACCCCCACAAAATAATCATGGACGCAGACGCAAGTAACATTGAGGCAGAGCATTCTAACGGCGTGAATTCACAACCGCAACAACCTGCAGTTGTTGATACAACTTCGACAGCTGAGATAGTGGAAACGACTGTAAATGAAGACGACGTGGTCATGAAAGAGTCATCTGCGGATATTAATAATGTAATGAGTGAAAAGGCTGCGGTTGATACAGCTTCAAAAGCTAATGAAGACGTAATCACGACAGAGCCAGCTGCTGATATTAATGCAATGAGTGAAAAGGCTTTTTCTGCTGAAACTGCCAATGGGGACGAAGAGGAGGATGCAGCACCGAAAACACTAGACATTACTACTTCAACAGGTATGCAAGAACCTGGCAACAATAATTTAGATTGTGTTCCTGATCCTGCTGGTGATTCTGCTGCTAAAAGTAATGTTGCATTAGAACAAGACACACATGATGAGATCAACGATAACGAGGATGGAACTCGTGATCAAACACAGAATGAAGGTGACAAACATGATAGCATCAACGAAATGATTAAAGATGACAGGAAAGATGACATAGAAGAAGAAATGAACGAAGTCAATGATATGAAGCAAGACGCTAACAATAAAGACGAGAATGAAGAGGAAGCAAACGTCCGTCGCACGAAACGTAGACGTAGTTCAATAACTGCCAGCCGATATTCCCCCGGAGAAGGCGGTGGATTAAAGAGGCATAAGAGTAGTGATAATTCGTCAGGAATAAAAGAAGATCCTCACCACGAGACTAGTGCATCGTCTTCTCAGATAGTGCTTAACGCAGAAGAGGGTGGCGAGAAAATCAATGTGAAGAAGAAGGAGACCAAGAAAAAGGCCGCTGTCAAGACCAATGATACAACTCAACAGTACCCAATCTATCAATGGGTAGACGAACCGGTAACGAAATCTTCCACCAAAATTATACACAATTCATTCTCAATAAATTTTGGTCCGTTGGTAGAAGACACACCCATTGTTGACTCGGATGGTTCGTGGAAATGTCTGAAATGTTATCATACCAATATACCCAACAAGATGCGTTGTGGTCTTTGCCTTAGTTGGAAAGGTGGTAAGAGAGAAAATTATTCAAATAAGAGTAAAGGAACCGATACTTCCAATACTGGCACGGGTGACAAACCCTTGATTATATCCGTTGGAGATGATGTATTGGTAAGTAGCGGAGATGCTCCATGGAAGGATTTGAATCGACTAGTTGCACGAGCGGGTGTTTTAGAAAGTGACACCAGGTCGGATGATAAGAAGGAAATGTCCATTTGCTATGATGATCCTGTCTCCAGTGAGCCGGGATTGGCTGTGTTAGATCCATATGTGGCTAAAGTGGTGGGGATATGGGAGGAAACGGATGGGAGGAAAGTCTCTACGAAGAGCTCATTGGAATCACGGATGATGATACAGACTCGTTGGTATTTTAAGAAAGAAGATATGGAAGGGTTGAAGTTAACCTTAGATGGAGAAGATATGAGCGATAGTATTTTTGCGGAAATGTCGGTGCGAGACTTGGTTTTGTCTAATCAAACTGATTTGAACTCAGTGTCTTGCATACTTGGGAAGACAAATATTGTGTGTTTGGAATCAGATAGCACACAAAAGATTAAGGGAGGATTCGTGTGTCGATACAAGATGAATCTGGACGATGAGGGAAACGGCACATTGTTCTCGATTTTGGATTCTGCCGAACTTAGGAGTGAACTGAAACAAGAAGGTCAAGATGGCTCAGATGCCACTCTTTCCGGAGGAGAGGAAACCTTTACTAGGACGGAAGTCTCTTCCATGTCAGTCTACGGTACCACATTGTCACCCAGACGTGTCATTTCTGAAGGACCGACTATCGGTAAAATTAAGGTTGGTCCAGATCATCAAGCAGTCATTCCCGAGCAGGTAAGATTAGAATGACATGTGATGTGTTTCAGTGTGTTTCAACTTGTTGCGCTAATCTATAGTACAGCTTGATTTAGAAAAGAAAATTAGTTCACGTCACTTGACACACCCGCCTTTGGACCGCACTCCCATTATGGTCTGGAACCCCTCTCTGGATGGAGGTAATGCAGCCGAGGACTTCATCGCAAAAGCCTGCTCGATTCTGAGCAAGAGCATGAAGCAAGCACCATTTCACGAATTGAACTGCGCTGAATCTCCCGACCCCAAGGCCGAAGCTAAAAAACCAAGAGAGATCTCCATTGACAATCTGCTTACCGAATTTCACGATTGCAAATATAATTGTGAGGCTGCGCTGAACAAGGTAGCAGCCCAGCCTCAGAAGTTCCTGATACTATGGAATCAAGAAGAAAGAGATCAATTCGACTCAAACTTTCGCGTCTACAGAGATTCGCTTCGGATGATAGCTAACAATTTATCTGATGTGAAATCATGCAAAGACACAGTCGAGTACTATTATCGGTGGAAGCTTGTGGAGAATTTCAGGAGGTTCAAAGCAAAGAAACAAGAGCAGGCTCGTGAAATGATGGAAACTGTTGAATATCGCATGTTAAAGGAGAGACAGGCCATTGAGGCTAGGAACGAAGAAAACTCTGATGATGATATGGATGAGAATCAAATGAGTTCAGACGAAGATGGTTGCAACTCGGGGGTCTTACAAGATGTGTCCTCTAATAAAGATGGTCCTGTGAACAGCCGCATCCGAACCTGGTTCAAAACTGGTTGCAGCAAGACTGGGAGTGAAGGAGCAGTGCAACAACGGAGAAACCGTGCTTGCAGCTTTCTCATTGAGGTGAAAGATCAAGTTGGTGTAGATGCCTATATAGCTTTAGCAAAATGCCTCAAATCCATTGATTCCCAATCCTACTCGTCACTTGTGGACCTGAGGGCTGCCGCCAAGGTCATCATGAAATCCCACCCTTCTTTGTTTGATGAATTTGTAGAATTCTTGCCAAAGATAGATTCACTTTAATTGCTAATATCGCAAAGCTAATATATTCATATCTTGTAATTAAGAGTATTCGAGAATATAATTATTTGCTTCTGTCATCTGCTCCAGTTACCTTACACCACACAATGATGACACAAGTGAATGAAATTTGTTGTTATTCTACCTCAGCATTCAATGAATAAGCGATTCTTTGGAATATACCTAGTGTATATCTAGCCGATGAACTAAATCGACTGTGACAAAAGCAAAATGTCCTCATTGTCAACATTTAGATCATTTTGAGTGCTCCCTAAGGCAACTCCCATAACAAACCCGATTCTATCCATCCAACCGACAGCCCCTAAGTCAATCTGCTTCTTGGGGTCCAAATTATTCATGAGTGATGTAATCGAAGCAACAGCCAGGCTTGAGGGAGCCTCCAGAGCCAATTCATAATCAAGTACACTTGCTTCTGCCTTCCTGATGGCCGCCTTCAGAAAATCTGAGGCAGTCTCCGTGTTCGCATCAGTGGGCAGCAATTCCATAAAGTGCTCGAGGAAATCTCTCGGGGTTGGACCATTCAAATACCAGCCGAGGGTACGGAGAATCTGGAGCTCCATATTCATGATTTCCGATGGTGAATACATGTCTTCGCACATGGTTTCCGCAACAAATGTTGGCCTCACTTCCATGCTTCCGCGTCCCTTTAAGGCAATGACGAGACATGTCTAGAGGTTTCCAAAGAGAAATAATATTTGTCGTTAGACACATGCACCTATTAACAACACACAACAAAATAAGGAGACCAACAACCCAGTCACATATCACTTACAATGAAAGCCAACTGAAAGTCCCGTTGGTTTGACAGGCACACTTCGACACACTCCACTCCTCGATTGCTTAAGTACCTATCAAAGTACCCGATTGCGATAACGGCAACAGTGCGGTTTATCTCACAGGCATCCACTATGTCAAATCCCCATTGGCATAGCCAAGCCCGTTCTTCGGCTGTGACTGCAGCTCTGTGGAGATAATGTGACGCCATGTAGGTGGATGATTCTTGAACCATCATTGTTTGGATTATGGAAATCTTCTCGGCAACTTTGTAGGGTGAACATGACTCCTTGGGGCTGGGTTCAGTGGGCATTGAAGATGAAGATGTCCTGGATCGTTTGGACTGGATG
Organism: Cyclotella choctawhatcheeana; assembly: GCA_036939855.1. Taxonomy (NCBI): domain Eukaryota; phylum Bacillariophyta; class Thalassiosirophyceae; order Thalassiosirales; family Thalassiosiraceae; genus Cyclotella; species Cyclotella choctawhatcheeana. Next base: position 8,463 of record JALLPH010000823.1, read on the forward strand.
CATTCATCCCGTTTTCTGCTGCTGTTGCCGTTGAATGTTGCAGAAAGGTTTCTTCTGATAGCCCTTGGTGGTTCTAATCTCATGGTTTCGAATGTCATCTTGTCAGGGAAGTGGAATTCAATTTCGACAAAGGACAAAGGGATGCTCTCAAAAGTGAGTGATATGGTGTACCGTAGTTTACAAAAAATTGTAAGCACACATTAAGCGGCTCTGGCACCAAAGTCGGAGTATTTCACACATTAAGCGGCTCTAAGAAGTATGCACTAATCAAATTATTAAGCCTAATGACCAAAAGATACCTTAAATTCAATGTGTACATACATACATTAAGATTCTTCACACATTAACTGCGGCTGAGACACATTACCTATAACACATTAACACATTAAAGTCAGGCTCTGGCAGTCTCCGAAAGCCTTACAATTTGTAAACTACGGTATTATTTTTATGGTGTAAGTTTGTGACCGACCCAAGACCCCATATGAATTCGCATGCGTGGGTGGTGCAGGTCACGAGAAGATCTTTTGAGTGTCTGCGCTGCCGTGTTGGATTGTGGAAGAAAAGTGCACGCAAGAGTGGTTGGTTTCGTTGGTTTGTTTCTTCTTTGTTCTTCTTGAAATCTTTTGAGTTGAACTTTCGTGCCAGCTCCGGAACATTGATTCTTCTTCCTCGCTTGCTTTTCCCGCTGGAGGTTGCTGGAGGTCTTGTTCCTCTTTCCTTTTTTGGTCAGCTGTCTGTCGAATCCAAGAACTGAAACAAACTGACTACTTGCGTATGATAAAATGATTGAATTGTGCAAGAAACCAAGAACTGATTTGCGCCAGTATGGTATTTGGTATCGATTGGTACAGTGGTGTCTCACAAAGTGTAGGGGGGTACACTTCTCAATGCTAGCCTGGAATTTGGGGGGATACACTTTGAGTATTGGTGGTGGGTGAGGGGGATATGTACCATAGCATTTGAGGTGTAGTAAACACTCATAAGGAGGGTACACTTTCAACCCTAGCCTGGGCAAATCTAGGGGGGGTACTACACTTTGAGTTATTAGGGGGTACACTTTGTGAGATCTTTTTGTAGATAGGTGCTGGATACCCTGTAGGAGCACTCCTTTTATTGTTGACGACGGACAGACGTCATCTGCTAGACTTGCATAGACCAATAAATAAAATCGTAACATGAAGTTTTGATCAACACCAAGTCGTCCGCTTTTTACATCGTAAAAGCATCATCAGGTATGAGCCCATTGCAGGCTTGGACCAACAGCACCAATGCTATTGGACTCGTCGCCCTTGACATCCATGGGTATGTACGATGTAAGCGTTCCTTCTGGATCCCGGCCGCCTTCCTCACTTTCACATCGATCACATCGATCGTTCAACCACCCATGTGTACGCGATCCCGCCATGTTTTCGTTCCACCGACGGTCCCTCTATTGGAGCACGTGATACACGGTCCACCAATCACCCGTCGTCATCGCGCATCAAGATACACCCCAACAACGGGAGACATGACGGGAGTCATGGCGAGGGTGTGCTAGTAATTATGGTGCGAATTATTGAACTCGCATGTGGAAGGGAGGTATTGATTGAGTCCTGTGCAGTTTCGCGATCGGTTCTATGAGGAGTTTGAAGGTATATATCGCTGGATGTCAATGTTTGTACGCCCGTGGTGGAGGAGAGAACCTTGGATAAGACTATAGAGAAGATTTTGAAAGAGCCGAGGTTCTATTTTACGGTGGTGATGGGTGATGGATTATCATCATCATGATGGACTTGTTGGTGGTGATTCCACTTCGAGTCACTTGGAACCGAAGTTGAGTTGGTTTGATCCCAAGTCGATTGACTATTATGATGGCCGATCGTTGTCTCAAAAGTTAGTAGCAGAGGAATCTTTTTCATCATCATCGTATGAGCCGTATGAACCATCATCTCCGGCAGTTGAAAAGTTGGTATTACTGATTGAAAACAACAATGAGTGGACTACCGGAGATTCTAATGCAGATGATTAAAATGCCCCATCTTAAAGAAAAGGAGCTGATGATTCATTGCTTGACACCAGTGCAGATGATTGGTTTGCACGAACAGAGTGGAGCGAGACATTCAAAACAACATCATCGAGTGTTGAGGTTTGTCCATCAGGACTGGCAGGTTCTCTAATAACATTGCTGTTGTTATGGCATGGATAGAATACTCGTAGCTAGAAGACAAAATGTGTGTAAATTAAATAGATTGTATTTTAATACCTATAAGAATATTCTTCCATGAGTAAACAAATTATTATTGGATCGTGCAATCACTGTATTCTGTGGTAAATATCCTTGCAATGACAAATCCAAGACCCAAGACCCATGGTAGAAAAAGCAGCAGCTAATCTACACAAATACAGCATGCAGCACTCACAGCTTCCCGCTACCCTCAAACAAGCAAAATTTGCAAGAGTGCTCAACTCAATTATGCTTTGAAAAATTTGTACAATCAGTGCATATTGTACAAACTGTCGGCTGGAATACAAATCCAAAGTCAGCAAAAACAATTGTCATCATCTCAATCTAATATTACACTGACAGCCTCCAAATACTCAACTCCATCACCTCGTGAATTGTAGTGTAAATGACCCGAATCAAGTCCAGAGGTTCAATTTTGAAAGGACAGTCTTTGGCAGAGTATGGTGAATAGTGAAGCATGTAGATGCACAAGTATTGATTTCTATCAGAGGTTGAGTGAGAAGGTTAATGAACACTTGGACAATGAAACAAAGACAAGTGATAAAGTGAGTTTGGAATATATCAAAAAAAATACAACAACGAATTGGTTCATGCAAAGGATAGTGACGAAATTGTCCTCGACAAGTTGTTTAGACATAAACATAAACATTTATTTGGAATGATGGGTGATGAGGTGATGTCAAAAGGAAAACAACCTGGTATTACCTGAAACATTACGCCTAAAATCGCAAGCAGCATATTGCATAATTGAGTCATAATGTAACCGAACCACTGGCCGTACCTCAGAAAAAAGGCATTGTTAGTTATATGGCAAAATATTTTGGTGAAGAGGATTACATAAGATGTTATATTAATTCACGTGCATAACAATACTTGCCAAACCTACCTTGCTAAGCTATTCCAGGAATGTGCGATGTGAGCGATCATGTGTGAATGATCCAGTGGTAAACCCACTGTGAAAGCAATGGTGTCGAGGACGAGACAACAATAGCTCATGGTTGATGACATCGGCATCAGTGTGCCAGGCAATGAAGAGGATGATGTGGCGGGTGGGAGTGAGGGAGTGAGAAGAGAGCAAACTAGAAATTTCTGAGAGGCAAGGAATGCAAATCACTTATTACCTGCACCTGCAGGAGGAACTTCAATTTGTAAAAAATTCTAGTTTGCTCTCCTCCATCGCCTCTCAGCCTAAGAGGCAAGCTCTTCAGCCATGAAGTTGCATATTAACTCAAACTGATTTCTGTTAATCTTCTGAGCAATTACACCAAGGGCCGCAGGATGGACTAAATCGGCGATGGTGTCGTTACACACCGTCATAAATTGTACCATAATTTTGACAGTCAATTCAACTGTTCTCATCTGGCTATAGATTTCCCTCTGCTCTGCTGGAACTGGCCTCACTAGCTTTACTGTACCTGTACCATAACAAAATTCCCTTTATCTTTATCACAATAGTTGCTGACCAATGATCCCTAAACACTGATGAACATTCTCCTCATATTCGTGGTCTCTCTCACTCACCGGCTTATTGATAAAGCTACTGACATATCAATCAGGCTGGACGTATCACTATCACCAGAGCAAATTAATGGCATCATCCAAGAGCTTAAATTGCAAGATGCAACCAGATGAAATGGGGTAAGTGCATATATTTTTATTTTCGCCCAAACTAACTATCTACCCACTATTTTTTCTCCCTTTTTACATAATTCTGAATAAACCTTGCCGGTAAATTACTTCCGTCATCGAGGACCCACAAATGTCAACCCAAATTTTCTATTGCTGCCTACTGCGCTCAATCCCCATATCAGTTGTGTTTTGATTCAGCTCACAAATATTTGCATGAACATCTGGTGATAATTGACTGTTTCTTCAGGAGTTATATTATATTCGTGATTGTGTTCCTGATTACTCTCAATCTCCAGCAGTGTCCTTTGAAGAAGCCCCCTTGGACACACAACACACCTCAATTCTTCTACAGGCACTACCTCAGCGAGCTGATACTTACCATCAGGATGTACTTAAAATCTAACAAAACCAGAACAAAAAAGCCAACACCAAACGAGCATTGGGTGAAAAATCACATGTCGGTGGCAGAGACGATCCTGATGATGATGTAGATGGAGTAATGATGATGAAAGTGGACTCTCTGATGATTGATTGATTGGTTGGATGTAAAGTCCGATACACCCTGGAGCTGGAACCTGGGTCAAGTTGGAATTGCCCGGGCACTCAACCATTTGATCACAACATGATATGTGCCAACTACAACCACAAGGAGGAATGTGGGAAGTCTCTAACTGCTGGGAAATTTGTTGTTTGTGGTTCTAAGGAGTGTGAATTGATAAAGAGAAAATTTATCTACCAGAAGAGTGATAGCAGTAAAAAAAAGGCCGTCGAACACTGCAACATTGGAATGTAAATCAATCCACGCTCAACCAGCACCTATCACCTATAACTCGCAAAGAAGAAAACAAACAAAGAACAATGACAACAAAATAACGACAAAAACAAAACAGCAACAAAAGGAAAGCAAAAACCCAACACTCAGAAACCAGTACCAGCAGGCAGTTAGACACAAATAAGGCACCACAGGGCTGGCCCCGTCAACTAACCAGTTGCTATTGCCTCACATGAGCTCATAAATAAGCTATTTTTTACTTCAATTGTGTAGTCTTCGCCCAACAACATTGAGGATACCAAGAATTCCTGTGCAGAACTAAACATAAGACTGCAAGGCAAGCAGCAGCCGCTGTGACAAAAAAATCCCTTGAAATAGATGATTTAAAGAATGATCTTGGGTACTGATGAATGATGACTAGAACCTTTAAGAAGCACTACTTATCTAAAGCAATTGATTTTGTGTCATCAGAAAAGGTTTTTTCACGAATTATTTACAACCCACTGCTCCATCCAAACTCGGCATCTTTCCGCATTGGACTCCATTTCTTCCACAGTGTTTGATTGCATTTCTTGCACAATTTCTAAATCATAGGATTCCCGTGCCTCCTCTAACACAACCTGCATTATCTCTGCTTCTAAATTTTCGCTTCTTTTCTTTTCATTGTAACCCCGTTCTGTGAGCCGATCAAAAAGTTCTTCAGTCTTTGTACGTAGGACTAGGATTAAATCAAACCATCGCTCTGGAAATAATTCACAACTGTGATAGTCGGCTACTATCCCCACATTTTCATTGGCACATTCTTGAAACATGTTCTCCATCAAATCCAATAATTTGTCCTCGTCTAGAATGTTTGTATCCAAGTCGTCGTCGTGTCCGTCATAGCATTTATGTTGTTTTATTAAATCTCCTACATTGATGTGTTTGAGACCTGTCTTTTCGGCAATTAGAGACGCCGTGACAGTCTTTCCCACCCCGGGAGTGCCTGTCACAAGAATGTTGGGTCTTTTACGTTCTGCAGAATTACCGTCGTCGCTCATTGTTTGTATTCGGCAGACTACCGAAGACTCGCAGCTATTTGATTGGAAGATGAAGAAGGGTTGGGTTGTGGCGGTTTCGGTTTTCGGTTGTCTGTGGTTGGTGGTTGGAGAGAAAAATGAGGGAAAGAGTGTGTGGGGAATGAAAATAGTGCACCATCATCATCTGATAAGTAGCTAGATACTCCATTATTATTATGTTAATGATTTTTTGCAACCCAAGTTGCATTCTACGTAGGAATTAGTACTGT
>JALLPH010000824.1:0-14378 GCA_036939855.1 Cyclotella choctawhatcheeana
GTCTGAACAGTCACTCATTTGGCCTTGTTTCAGTGGGACTTCAAACAAGATTTTCCAGTGGCGACCCTTTCTGGCAAATCATTCCAATCTAAGCTGCATAACATCATTCAATACATCCATAATCTCTTTTTTCTTCCTTTGGCTATTTTTTTCTAGTGTTATTTGTGAATTTTTACTATTACCAGGGGTTTATTGAGGTAGAATCCAATGAGATATACATTGTCTGCATATTTTACTTTGTTTTTGCTATTTACTTTTGTTTTCCTGTTCTGGCATTCATATATTTTATTCTCCTCTTCTAATGCAGTGTAGAGATCATTTATCTGTTCTTATGGGGTCCATGTAACTACTTGAGACATAGCCATATTATTTCCCATTTTCTATAATGAAGTCTAATAGCTCATTCAATGTGCTGTCATGCATATTTAGCACTCGAATCACTTATTCAATCTGAATATCTTTCTGATTCTCCTTGCTCTGATCTTTCCAAATAATAGGTGTATTAGTAATATTGATTCACTCCCACCTGGGGTTAAATTTACAGTCGCATCTTCTTCAACCCCGTCTGCAAGGTTGTTGTTTACTCCTCATTTGTAATTGTAATTGCACACCTGCACTTTTTCAGACAATATTAGTGGGGGTTGGTGGGGGTGGAGGTTTACCGTCATATGGATTGAGGATGTAACCTGGTACTGGGAGAATTAAAATATCAACAGCGCCTCTTCTCCCCCCATGACTATCTCTTTCTCGAGCACATCTGCCATTCGAGTCTCCTCTTCATCCTTCATCCTTGGGTTCCCATATGTGCTCTGTCCTCCTCTCTGGTTAATAGACAACCATGGATTGATCCTAAGGTTGACCATATTCCAGGGTTTAGACTTTCTCATAATTCTTAAAAAAAATTGTTTGCTTTACTCAGATTTATTTCTATTTTACTTAATTCTCTTCTGCTGTTCCCTGAGGCGTATTCAATTCGATTTTTCGTTCAATGATACTTATATCCCTGATGGACGTATTTCACTCACATTGACCTGGACGTCATGTTTTGACAAAAAAAGGCTATACAAGCAAAAAACTGTTGTTGCGTGCTGTGCGATCCATCAAGTAAAATCCGTCGACAAATCGAACAATCTAAGTCTAAGTCTAAGGCAGTAAACCTCATCAAACAAACAAACAAACAAACAAAACATGACAACTTAACAGTATGAGCCATCAATATATAACATTTGGAGCGTAAGGTATGGTTGTTTCAACCATCAAAAGTCTTTTCAGAAGAATCTGAGGACTAGGACACATTACTAGTAGATACCCATAAGTGTTTCGACATGCTTGACTTGACCTTAAAATCTGAATATCAATGAATTTACAGCTAGTAAACCATTTCATTTAAGTGCCAATAGAAGGTCTGGCAGTAATGTTAGGCTAAATTCATCTGCAAGACCAAGTCATGGCAATGGTCGATCATTCTCACTCATTAAATTTCCCTGATTTTTGAACGCACGGCCGCAGTTTTTGAGGATTTTGAGAGGCTGCACAGCTTTTCTTATTTCCAATTTCCAACTGATTTAATCTAAATCTAACTCTCTGCACATACTCTACAGGGACCGGTATTGATTCCATTCAATCAAATCCTCGAGCATTATTTGTCAACCGCTCCCTCCCTTGTGCTAAGGTACAAACAACATATTAAAAAGTTATCAATTCTACTCCTATCAAGCTTCGCATATTCTTATGCCAATGACGCCAAGTGCCAAGTGCAAGTTGCGAACCTACGGTATTATGCTTAAAAAAAAGGATCTTCACGTTGGAGATATCAAAATGTAACACAACATCATGTGCAAACCAGTGTACACCACCAAGCCAGAGCTCCACAAGGAGTCCACCACCATCGAAAGAGGGCAACAGCCATCAAGTGAAATCAGACTCTCCACCTCTCTGTTCATCTTGCCTATATGCATTTTTTTGATTGTCCTCTCTTTCCTGGCAGGATGTTTCGTCAGAGTGTTGAATCTTCCAGTGATGCATAATGGCTCTGATCATGAAATGGTTGCAAAGGTGTCATCTGAAGAATGCCTGAATGACTCCTGGTCTATTCAAGAAATTGATGCTTCCATTAACATTAACAGAATCAACAACGAAATCATGGCACGTGCTCAGCATCTGATCATTGAAGTAAACACACAAAAAGACACGAATGAGTCGGCTTTAAAAAGTATCATGAACACCCTTGAGCAGGCAATGCGAGATTTGTCAGCAAATCCACTGCGAACTTCGCATAGGTGTAATCATTCCCATTGTCTAACAGTGTCATTAGAGGGGCACATTGTAATCCACTCAATCCGTCAAATGCTATTAATCGATGTATTTCTTCGTGATTATGACTATTCAGCGCAATACCAACAGCACCGAATGCAGCGTATACTAAATTCAGCGTCTACTCTAGGCTCTATCAAATGGTCGCATAAACTCCGTGGATTTCTCGAATCTCCGCATTACGTTCGTTTATCTAATCCGTTAGATCATGAAATGGGAGCCGACCTTTTGAGGAGAATGGACGATAAGAAATTATTGGTTTCAAGAAAAACAAAATATCAGACTGTTGACATTTACGAATTGCCAAGGAGGCGGTTCAATGGGGATGCTTTGATATCAAAACAGTTAGAATATCCAGATGGGCTGCTGGGGAAAGATAAGGCACTGTATTTGGATGGAGTGCTTCAATCTTCTCTACATGGCGATGCAATTTACCATGAGGCCTTGGTCCACCCGGGGATGATTGTACATGCAAATCCTAAACGAGTAGCAATTATTGGCGGTGGAGAGGGAGCTACACTTCGCGAGGTTTTGAAGCATAACACAGTTGAAAATGTGGTCATGTTGGAAATTGACGAGGAACTGACAATGATTTCACGAGAGTATTTGAGCGAGTGGAATGACTGTAATGACATTTCAACTGAAACTGTCGATGGTATTATCAGAAAAAGCTTATCCTGTTTCGACGAGGAAAAGGTCGATTTGCATTTTGTTGATGCATTTCAATGGTTTGTTGATAACTACAATCAGAGTAAAGTCATATCAGCCAATGAAAATACAAGACCTGAAAAGGAACTCTTCGATGTGATCATCATGGATGCACTTGATCCAGACGATTTTGTTGTATTTGCTGAAAAGCTGTACAACAATACCGACTTCATTGAATCATTGTATAACGGGCTCTCATTTGAAGGAGTCTTCGTAGTGCAACTTGGCGAGAGCCCAGAGAATGTCGACCCATCGGACGAGTTTGGGCCCTTCAGAAATCGAGCTAAAATGACTGCCCAGCTACAAAAGTTTGGATTTGAGAGCATTCACGTCTTCGACGAAGGCCATTGTGATTTCTTTCATCCATGGACTATTCTCGTTGCGCTTAAGAACTACGAATCACGATCCAACTGGTACAGAAATGCTGCTGAAATTCAAATTGAGTTGATTGAGCGAATTGTTCAGACGAAGTCAGGTAATCCTGCTCTACTTCATTTCGACGCAGCAACAATGATTAGCTACCAGATCCCGTCGAAGTCATTTGAAAGCATATATTGTCGCCAGGATGATGAACCGGAAGAGTGTGACGATTACTATGGCTTCTGGCCTGACATTAACAACATTCCCATATCTCATGTCCAAGTGAAGAAAAGCAGTGTATCAGAGCAAGCGGGTCGTGGCATATTTGCTGTCAATGATATACCGAAAGACTCCATGATTGATTTGGGGCAAGGTACCAAAGCATTTCATATGGCTCCAACTACATGGGACGTTTTTGACACATTATATGACTGGGTAGAAGAAAAGAGCGAACGTGAAGTTATTGCTAGTGAAATGTCTGGGCTCAAGTATTTCATTGAAGGTTAGTCTGATTTTCTTTGAAATAGAATGGCATTAGATGATATCTCATATTCATCTATTCAAAGGTTATGGCTATGCTTGTCAACTAATGGTGAGAACTATAGAACTAAGTCTCTTGCTCTTTTCCTCAGTAAGTTAACCAAGACTTATCTCATCTTTATCAGGGCGAAACACACCACACCATCGATTCTGGAATTATGACCTTCTCAAACCACGGTTGCGATCGTTCATATAACTACGGAGATGAGTACAGCTCAGTTACAGAATCCACCGTCGACTTGACTGATAACAAAATACCTGACGGTCTAGATTGTACAGCAATCGCCTACAGTCCAGTGCAAGAACGTCATCTAAGGCAAATTATGAGCGCCGGAGATGTTATCTTGAAAGATATCAGGGCAGGAGACGAAATACTTGTGAGTATAATTGTTCCTAAATTTCGGACAAGCCCGATTCTTGATTTCTCAACCAACATCCTTCCAAAAGGTCAACTATGTAACATTCGCGGATCCAAACGAATGGATCGACGATATCAGTAGATTAAAGGATCAATGCAACGGGAAAGGTGTGGGAGAAGTATCTGAATATGAATTAGGTGCTTGATTGGTTCGATATCTCACTTTCCTTGATGGAAAAAAGCCGAAGAAGTGCTGTGTAGAATGTAGATGTATAGTATGAATCAAGCTAGGCAATTCATGGAAATTAGAGGAATGAAATGGTAATCTGTACAACCACTTTGCCTGGACAATAAGCCGGTGAATTATCAATCCAAGAAGCATAGATAAAGAAGCTAAACTGCTAGAAATTAGGTTTATTACCCCTCAACCATGTTTTGTTCTGTTCAGAAAGAATAAAAGCCTCAAGCCACAAATAAATGTCGCATCCGTTTATTAGAATTACGAAGAAACTCTTTCAGTAATTGACGCTAGCACAATACCAATCATCATAATTCCCGCAGTAACAAGAACGGGGTTGTCTCCCGAATTCCACTTGGCATCTTTCAATATGGGCAATGCTGGTTCTTTCTGCCTCCCACCTTTGGAAGAAGGTTTGTTGAGCCAATCCGAGAACAACCATCGTTCAAAGCCTCGTCCATCTTCTTCTACAATTGCGTTAATCCGCGTCTCTGGTGAGTCGACTGATCCATCTTGCGGTTCCTCTTCAACATATTTTTGTTCAAGACCGTCGAGGTATTCACGTACTTCACCTCTACTTTTTGATATTGCTAATTTCGTTCGTGAGACAGGTACCACCTCATTTGCCCAAACAAATGCAGCGATAACACACAATACAACCACCGATCCAAATCCAATCAGAAGCGAAGTATCGGGAAGTACTGCTTCGTATGATGTTTGAATTGTTGGTGTCGAGTCTACCGCAAGGAAGTGAGAGGAGGATGTTGGCAGCGAACTGGCTGAGAACGAGTGAGATGATAACAACGATACACGAGAGGTAGGGGTAGCATAAGCAGGCATCAATGGATGCAGAAATGCAACTGGTGGGCCTGGCAGGGTCATCTGATTAGCAGAAGCAGCTATTTGGGGCCTTGGATCGAGGTATGGTATTATGATGAATGATGAACTAGATGAACCATGAGATGACTATGGACTCGTTTATTCCAGCGACACTTTGTGAACGCTTGAACGCTTAATCTCTCTACGCTGACGCACAATATTTTAATAAAGAGGCTTATTCTATGTTCGTTCCTCACAAGATAAACAAACACAGTATACTAACAATTTTCGAAGCATGAGTACGCACCTCAGGCTCATTTCTTCTTCTCGCCGCAACAATCAGTTCTCAGTTCACAATCATCTCTCAAACTGTGAGAATGCGAATGGAGCGAGATCGCGACAACAGTGGCTGCATTTCATACGGTGGCACCTCTATCTAATTAAGGAACACAAATCAAAACAGCAGCAGCAGCAGCAGCAGCAGAAGCGACGGCAGCGTAGACACAGCAGGAGAGAAACCAGAACTCCCATCATCATGAGTACTTGTACTATCGAGAGCCGACCGCCGCATCCATTAGTCCACTCCTCCTTCCTTTCTAAACTACTGTTCATCTGGCCGTACACATTAATGAATAAGACCCATCCAGATGGCACTAAACAAATCATTCAAGAATCAGATTTACCCGATGTTCTACCGAATGACTCATCCGAGGTTAACTTGTCTGCGTTTCAGAGTTTGTGGAATGAAGAGAAGGCACGAGCTGCTAAAGTTATGGAACGATACGAACTCGAGAGCAAGACGCAAAGAAATGGCGATTGCATAAAGATCCCTGCTTCGGCACACCCCAGTTTAAGGCGAGCACTTGTGCGTGACTTCCTGAAGACTCTTTGGTTTGTTCAACCTGTCATGGGTTTGGCTGCGATGTGTAAAATAGCCCAAGCAGTAGCTCTTGGTTATTTGTTGCAGTCGTTTGAAGAAGAGGATGGGGATGGATATTTGTGGGCCGGCGTCATGGTAGCTACGGGATTAGTGGTGTTGATGGAACATCATCATGTGTTCTTTTGGACTTGGAGAAGGGGGTGAGTACAAATAATATTCTGAATTGGACAACATATGATCTAAAAATCCCACGTCCAATTCATCCATTGTTTCTCAACCAAAGAATGCAATACAGAATTTCAGCTATAGCAGCGATTTATGACAAATCTCTCAAACTGAAGTCAACATCCAATGTAGAACAACTGTCTGCTTCAGAAAATGCGAAAGACCCGAGGACATCGGCAACTTCTGGGAAGGTGGTTAACATTGCAACCAATGACGTTGAAAGATTTCTTCTGGCTACGCTATTTGCAAGTCATATCTTCTGGGCGCCAATACAAAGTATCGCGATTCTGATTGTTGGGTGGCTGGTAATTGGATGGGCTTTCGCTGCTGGCTTCGGTTTATTGATATTCCTTTTTGTGCCATTGCAATTTTATCTCTCCAAAAAGTTTGCCATGCTCAGAGGCAAAATTGCACACATCACTGATGATCGTGTGACTCAAGTGTCACAAGCAGTGTCAGGTAAGTTAAATGCATATTTAGATACCAGAGCGTGCATGGCTTTCTTAAATTTACATTGCTTACAATTCGTTTGGTCGAATCTAACAGGCGTTCGAGTGATGAAGATGGCAGGTTGGGAACAGAACTTTGAAGAGAGAATAGCAACCATACGTAGAGCTGAAGTTGGCCAAATCGAACGTGTCAATAGATATAGAGCAGTGAACGAAGCCATCTTCTATTTCTGCAACGTTCTTATATCGGTTGTGATATTTCTGATTCACATAGCTAGTGGTGGAGTTCTAACTCCACGAACTGTGTTCACAACAATGGTGCTAGTTAACATTGCCCAGCTTGAGCTCACAAAACATTTATCTTTGGGCGTGATGGGTGTAAGCGAATGTTATGTTAGCGTAGGCCGTATACAAAAATTTCTTGAAAGCCCAGAATTAGAGAATGACATTGAAACGATTGAAGATGGAGGATCACCATGCGCTGTCAGTGTGTCAAATGTAACTTGTCAATGGAATAACACACGCACCGAATCAGTTTCCACCACTGACGATGATGACACTGCATCTGTCACAAAAGGCAGTCTTGCTCTCGACAAAATTAATCTAGATTTCCCACTAGGTGAACTAACGTGTGTTATCGGAGAGGTGGGTAGTGGTAAGGTGAGAGCATCTTTAAAATTGCGCATTGAAGTGATCATTTAATTGATATACTCTCTAACCCTTCTTGATTAGAGCGCTTTGATTCAAATGCTCGCAGGAGAATTGGAGGTCTATTCTGGTATATTGAAAATAAAACAAGGGAGCACCCTTGCGTATTCTCCTCAAGATCCTTGGATAATGGACGGGACGGTTCGTGAAAATATCCTACTTGGAAAAGCATTTGATACTGACTTTTATAACCAATGTATCAATTCTTGTGGTTTGAATATCGATTTTTCTCAGTTAAGAGACGGAGAAGACACCATCGTAGGGGACCGTGGCGTACAATTATCAGGAGGGCAGCGCGCAAGAATTGCATTGGCAAGGGCATTCTACAGAGACGCAGACATTTATCTTTTGGATGATCCCCTTTCTGCAGTTGGTTAGTAAACAACTTGTTTGTTTATGTATCAGATGGGTTTTTGACTTGGTGCTGAGATTTTGATATTTGTGTATTACAGACTCGAAGGTAGGGCGCTTGCTGTTCTCAGCCATACAAGGTGAGCCCTTTGTTTTGAATTTCTATTCATGCGTGGATTGTACTCAGTGCAGACATACACACTTGAATAGATCTGGTCAACAGAGGGAAATGTGTGGTGTTAGTTACTCACCAGCACCAGTTTGTTGGCGATTCGAGGTGTGTTGTAATGAGCGCTGGAAGTGTTGCTTTCATAGGAACATATCAACAATGCGTTGAACAATCCAAGGGACGGATGGTACTAGCTTTTCAAAACAAAGATTCCCAGTTGGAAGACGCCCCACAAGATCAAACATCGGCACAAGATAGTGTGATTGAGATAGTATCTAAAAGCACTGCATCATTGTCTAATACTCGGATTGTGCCTCTTGATGACTCAGCCAAGTCTGTTAACAAAAACGAGCACAAAGAAATGAGTAACACAGGAATTGTGAAAAGGGAGACATTTACCAGCTATCTTGGCGCAATGCCCGGTGGTCTATGGACTGGGTTCTTCATGCTCATGCTTTTCGTTGTTACTCAAGGTTGTGTATTGGCAACAATTGCTTTTGTGGGGAAGTGGTCTAATCTACCAAAACAACAACAAACTTCTCGAGGTATCCTCTCCATCGTAATTGGACTTGTCATTGCAGTCTGTTTCTTCGCCATTGTTCGAGCGTTTCTTAGCTTCTATTTCACGGTTGAAGCCAGTAAGAATCTCCACGATCAAATGACTAGGTCTGTTCTACGTTCCAAGATAGAGTTCTTTGACATCAATCCTATCGGACGTATACTCAATAGGTTCTCAGGTGACGTGGGTAGCAATGATGACCAACTCCCAACAACTCTATTTGACTTTTTGGTAGTTGCTTTTCTAGTAGCTGGAGCTCTCATATCTGCAGTATCAGTTATCCCAATCACCCTTGCTGTTGTTCCTTTCATGATTTGGTACTTTGTACGAGTAAGGAGAACATTCGTGACCACATCAAGAGAACTAAAAAGGATGGAGGGTCTCGCAAGGTCACCGATCTTTGCCATGCTGAGTGAGTCCTTGAGTGGAATCGCTACGATTAGAGCAAACGATTCTCTAGATTACTTCAAGGAAAAGTTTCGTCACCTCCACGATGTAAGTGTCATTTTTTATTTTGAACAAGGTTGCTTGTCATCTGATCATTTTGCCTCACCCTTACACATTCCATAAGGCACACACAAGACCTTTCTTCGCCTTCATCTCATGTAGTAGATGGTTAGGTTTTCGGATGGACTCTTTGATGTTCTTCTTTCTCTCGGTATCCAGTTTTGCTGCTGTCTTAGTCCAAGAAAGGTCATGGCTGAATATTGACCCTGGCATACTTGGTCTCGCACTGTCTTTGCTCATACAGCTAGCTGGGTTATTTCAGTGGTGTATTAGGCAGTCAGCTGAGGTAGTGAACCAAATGGTTGCTGTCGAGAGAGTGATTGGATTTCGTGACCTGCCTTCAGAGGCTTCACTCGTGAACGACTTTGATGACACTGTATCTAATTGGCCAATGTTAGGGGAAATCAACGTGAAATCATTGTCTGTTAGATATAGGGAAGGTCTCCCACTCTCATTGCGGGGACTTACTTTTCAAATTCAAGGTGGATCAAGGGTGGGGATAGTTGGTCGGACAGGAGGCGGCAAAAGTACATTAGTACAAAGCTTATTGCGCTTGATTGAGGCGGAAGATGGTCAGATTCTCATTGACGGAGTAGTAAGTGTCTTTGCAGTAAAGTATTTCTCTGCCGCTGTGAAATCCTTGATATTTCCTCATGGTTGGTATCGTGTATGTTTTTTGTCACAGGATATTGCCAAACTTGGTCTGCATAAACTGCGTCGAGGAATCAGCGTCATTCCCCAAAGTCCAATCCTATACGGCGGATGCACTTTGCGTGATAACCTCGATCCCTTCCACAAGCATAATGATGCCGAGATAAAACATGCCCTCGAAGATGTCCATATGCTCGATGCTGTAACTTCGCTTCCTCTTGACATTGATTCGATTGTTGCTGATGGAGGTCTTAACTTTAGTGTGGGCCAGCGTCAACTCTTGTGTTTGGCTAGAGCAATTCTACGCAAAAACAAAATTCTTGTACTGGATGAACCAACTGCCAATGTTGACTCACGCACTGAGAAACTCCTACAAGAAGCTGTTACCAAAAGTTTTCACGGAGCCACTATTATTGCAGTTGCTCATCGTCTAGATACCGTTATAGACTATGATAAGATTTTAGTATTGGGTCACGGAAGTGTGCTCGAGTATGGTTCGCCATCAGAGCTCATTCAGAAGAATGGAGATTTTGCAAGCATGGTTAATGATACTGGATATGAAATGTCCGAGCTCTTGAGATCTCGGGTCAAAAAGACTTAGACAATAGTGCAATAATTATCACAATAGATGCAATGATAGATATTCGGCTTCTCCCGTTGATGTTCTCGTGTTTTATGCAAATATAACTATGCAACAAACCATTACATCATCAACCACAGTGACATTATCTACAGAGCCAATATTAGTTGAATTCCTGATTGATTATGCTCTTCAGACAACTGCTCTGATTGAAGAATCGTTAGACAAAGTATGGCAATTAACAATAGCTAATAATTTAGGTCATAGTTTAGACACGAATTCATTTAGAGCATCCTCCAAGACAAAAATATGTCTATCAACCAGCAGCATTCCTCGCAGCCCTCCTATCCGCCCTACTTGTAGCATGATAACCGCTGCTAATCGCCGCCACACTCCTACTACTCCCACAATCCCTACAATTGCAGAAATGCAATCTACTAGCCGAATCCCTCACCAAATCCGTATTGGGTGAGCGGCACATTTGACAAGTCACATACTCCACAATATATTTTCTCAACAAACTCTCGATATACTTGGGAACGTACTTGCCCCGAATAACCAAACGTTGATTCCCGTCAATCGATCCTTCCGTACCCAGTTCCGCCATGAAGAATTGAAACACATGCTGAGGAGAACGTTGCATCATGGTACAAATCTCTTGGAAATTCACCCACAGCGTCTTCTTCGTCCCCACACGCGTCAACTGGGGAGGCTTCATAGTCCTCCTCTTCTTCTCGATCAAATCCGGATTTTGAGCGTGCAATATCCCCATGACCCGATCCAACATATCATCGTAGGTGTATTCTGCCTTACGATCGTACATGTCGTCTTCTTCACCGTGGGCGGTTTCGAGTTCGTGGATGATGCGACGCTGCTCGGCGAATTGGGCGTCTTCGTCTCCGGAGGGAGCGGTGGTTTCGGTGGTTGTGGCGCCGTCCTTTTCTTTATCCTTCTTCTTTTTCTTCTTCTTCTTTTTGGAGAGGTCTAGCATTTCAGCCAGCTCGGCCTCTTCATCTTTGGTGTCTTCTTCTGCCATGGTTCCTTTGATGATATTTTTGGTGGAGTGAGTGAGTCGTGAGCCGTGATATGGAAGTCGCAGCAGTGAATCGTGAGCGTGATTTCACTAAGATTATTCCACGTGGAAGTGCACGCCTTCCCATCCTCATCAAGTAAAGCGGTAAACAAACAGCAAACAGCAAACCATCGCACACACACCACATAAAACCAATTCTGCCAGCCCCAGAGTAAGTTTCATCACTGCTGCCTTGAACCATGAGGTTATTGACGTTACAACCGCATGCTCTTGATCTCTATCTGCTGTCGTATTACTAATTTTGATTAAGTATTGCGACTGATTTTTTTTACTCCTCTCGTTGTACATTCCAGTTTGTCAAACCAACACATAAATCATGTCTGAAGAACAACGCGGAGGTTTCGGAAGAGGACGCGGTCGTGGCCGCGGAGATCGCGGCAGAGGTCGTGGACGTGGCCGTGGTCGCGAGGGAGGCCGTGATGAAAATGTTTGGGTGCCCGTCACCAAACTCGGACGTCTTGTCAAAGAAGGCAAGATTGGTTCCATTGAGGAAATCTTTCTCTTTTCCATTCCAGTGAAGGAGGCTGAGATTATCGATTATTTCCTCAAGGATAAGCTTCAGGATGAGGTTATGAAGATTATGCCCGTTCAGAAGCAGAGTTCGGCTGGTCAGCGTACCCGATTTAAGGCATTTGTCGCCGTGGGAGATGCATCTGGACACATTGGTCTTGGAGTCAAGTGCTCTTCTGAGGTGGCTACGGCTATTCGCGGAGCTATTCTAGCTGCCAAGCTTAATGTTACTCCCGTCCGTCGTGGATACTGGGGACGTAAGGCTGCCTTGCCTCACACAGTGCCTACCAAGGTTACTGGAAAGTGCGGTTCGGTTCGTGTCCGTCTCATCCCTGCTCCTCGTGGTACTGGACTTGTTTCTTCTCCTGCTGGAAAGAGGCTTTTGTCCATGGCCGGGATTGAAGATTGCTACACTTCCACTCGTGGTCACACGCGTACTATGGGTAACTTCATCAAGGCTCTTTTCTACGCCTTGCGTAACACCTACGGTTACCTCGAGCCTGATCTTTGGAAGGAGAACGTCTTGACCGCCACTCCCTTCCAGGAGCATACCGACTTCCTTTCCAAGAAGCAGATCCGCTAAGAAGTGTCTGGGACGGCTTGATAATACAACAAATTGGCAGAATTGTGTTTCAGAGCATGGATTTGGAAGGAAGCAGTGGGGCATGCGGTGCTGCGTAGGTGGCCACCTTTCAGATTTGTGTATCTGCATAAACATAACTGTAGTTTGCTGTATAAAGAATAACATCTTTGTTCAAAACATATTACTTCTGCACTAAAGTTATTAAGCGCTGTTTGCTGCACCAACAATAAACTATTTGCTCAACAACAGTATTATAGGAGGTTACAAACTTGAAAACATTGGTGTGCCCATATTTCCCAATGATAAGGTTGCTGGCATAACATCACTTCGTGAAACCATGAACGTGACTTCATTCTTATTGTTGAAAAAATGCTTTACACGGCAATGATAACCCAACTTTTCAACAGACTGAACTGCAGTGTTCAATTCATCAAAATCTGGCTCGTTGCCTTGGAACTTCATGGTAACAACCATGTTTGATGCCCATTTATTTGTACACCATCTTGTTAATAATTCAGTAGTTCGTTCAGGGTATGCTATCACATCGGAAATCATCCAATAATCAACACCATCCCTTGACGGAGGCTCATAGACAAATGCATCACCTTTAATAAAAGTTGTCATTGGATCTTTCATTAATACAGGATCAAGTTCACTTCTATCTACGGCAATAACACGGCAGTCGAAATATCTTCTCATCACTGACGTCCATCCACCGGGACATGCACCCAAATCTACCACAACTGTTGTTTGCGTTGGACACACACCCATGCATTCAACGCTCTCCATTAACTTTCTATAAGCTGAACTTGGCATTCTTTCTTCTATGTCAACCTTGGCGAGGCCAAGTGGAAACCGTAAGTTTGGCCAATAGGCAGATTCACCAGGACCAACGCATTGACACTTTATTAAACTTGCGACTGCAATACTAGGCGATTGTAACATTACTTGTAATAACAATGAATCTTTTTGCATTCTATCACTGCCATCACTTTGTGTTTTTCTCGCAGCTGGAAATGTTTGTTCGTAGTATCTTCGATAATTCTTCACCTATCTTACTGGAACGGTGCTGCATCACTGGTTTAGTCTGTCCTTTACACATTCCAGGAACGAGTGGATGTATTATCAAACTACCTTTCTCAGCTTTTAGTAGCTGTTTTCTTGAAAGTCGTGTTCGCTCATCAACACCACCCTCTGTTTCGTCGCCTATTAAAGCAGACAAAACTTCGCGTGCTATGCCCTTGATAGATTCCGACGAAACAACAACACACTGTGGCATACATTGAAGCGCATAAGTTGGATCATAATCTTTTGGGAGTATGTCAATGTCCACTCGCACTAATCCTGGATACGGTGATGTCGCTACAAAATCGCGATCTACACATTTCGCACCAGCAAGTGATGCATATCTCTTTATCTCGTCAATCAAAGTATCCTCATAGCCATGTCTACAGGTGAAATATGTCGGCCGTGGCCCATTAGGTATGGTTAAATCTGGCAAAGGATGCACACCTTCCTGCCGTTGTGTTGACCCATCATCTACAGATTTCTTTTTTATGCCATCACGAGTGTATCGATTTCTACCTAGATTATCATCTCTGTCTTCTCTAACTTTGCGAGATTTAAGCAACGAGTCTTTATGTCGTCTTCCTTCTCTGTTGCTTGTAGCGAGGAGAAATGATACAAGGAAGAGAGGCGACATGCTAGTGCTACCATAGCGACATCTCATAATATTAGTTTCAAAAATCAACAAGATGAGAATTTTATTTTTCAGCGT
>JALLPH010000825.1:0-14391 GCA_036939855.1 Cyclotella choctawhatcheeana
AGAGGAATCATATGTTAACGAGGGGAGTTATCCCCACCAGCACGGTTGAAAAGCCCTCTTGTTCTCTTCACACTACCTACCATCAAAATCAGTTAGTATTTAGCCCCAGTTGTCCTGGACAACAGTTAATTTTTTATCTGTTGCTAGTTTCTAACAGCTCTGTTCTAGCCACAGTTATCCACCCGCTGAACTACCTTCTTTTACCTTTTGTTGTAACACCCACACTCCCCCTCACCTATGGTAGCCACATGGACAACATCAACAAAACACGTGGAACTACGGAAAAATGTTATTGAGACACAAAGGTTAGTAACTGAGGTAATGTGACAGATGTAACTGTTGTTAGGCCAAATGTTGTCAAGTGTCCTGTGGACAAAGTCAGCAAGTCAGTAAATGTTGCTACAAACTTTGTCCAGTACATTTCTACATAGAAACTAAAATTAGAATCTAGCAACAGATAAAAATTAACTGTTGTCCAGGACAACTGGGGTTAAATACTAACTGATCCATCAAACCTCCTCGCTTATCCTCCTCCTCTGATCTCTTCTACGACATTTTTGTTACAATGTACCGATCCTTCCTCATCGTTGCTGCCTCCCTCCTGCACCCATCCACTGCCTTCACTTCTCCATCGTCTCCCACTCAACAACACAGCATCATCCGCCCGAGAACCATCACTTCTTCGCTATCCCTCTCGCTAGACGACTCCACCCAATCTAAAATTCAAACCCTAGTCGATGAAAATCCCGTCCTCCTCTTCATGAAGGGCACCAAGCTGTTTCCTCAATGCGGCTTTTCCAATACAGCCTGTCAAATCCTCCAATCTTACAATATAGATTTTGAAACAGTGGATGTATTGGCCGATGAAAGTATTCGACAGGGCGTGAAAACTTTTAGTGATTGGCCCACGATTCCTCAGTTATATGTCTGTGGGGAGTTTGTTGGGGGGAGTGATATTATGATTGAGATGTATCAGAGTGGGGAGTTGGGTGAGATGATTGAGAAGGTATGATGATTATAAGTCATTTGTGCTTTTGTTTCATCTATTATCTATACTTAATATTCAAATACATTCATTTTCTCGCACCAAACTTTTCAGGCCAAAGCTGATATGATTTGAAGGAAGAAAATTGACGGATAGAGAAGTAGTCGTAAAGGAACATAAACTGATCCAATACAACGCATGCACAGTACTTTATCACGTTGGCAAACAGTGACACTTTAAAATCTGCTATTAATTAGTGATGCGTGGCAACCTGGACAATTTCTACTTGGTAACAAAACTATCGACGATTGGGTAGAATTAAGGCATATTGTTTTGTGATGATTGAGTCTACCGGAATCTATTCAGTATAAAATTAAAAGATCAAACCTTGGCTTTGCCAGAAATCCAGTTATGAAATGACTATTATTTCTATTTGATATTGCACACTATCAAAGGCAAGAAGAACTATCACTCAGATTCAGCAAAAGCACCGACTCAATGATGGCATCTCTACAATAACAATGCATTGGAGTTCACCAAGGATTATTAGAAGTGTACACAAAATCTACTGCATGTCTTCTGCTCCCTCCGGAGCTTTGCCCATCTGCTTGCCAGCCCTCATTACTTCGTCAACCAACAACAGCTGCGAAGCTAGAACGGTAGACAAATGTAAACACTGCCTTTTGACACGCACATTATCCCAAACTCCCTCATCTGCAGGAATCATGGGCTCTCCTGTTGTGCAATCCAATCCTACTGCAAGTCCACTCTCTTCTCTAGCATCCACTAACTTTAGAATGGAATCTTGAACATCAAGGCCCGAATTCTCTGCAAGAGTCTTGGGAATGACGAGCAATGCCTCAGCATAAGCCTCCACGCCTAATTTGGATCTTCCCTTGGTGTTCTTGACCACGGTTTCCCTCAAATGCATTGCAGCTGCTAATTCAAACGCTCCACCACCTGGGACTACAGCCCCATCTTCAATGGCATTCTTGACAGCCCTCAATCCATCCCTTACAGCATCCTTGATCTGATCAATGGTGTGTCCATTAGGACCCTGCAACAACAAGGTGCAACTTTTAGCATGGCGGCATTCCTCCACAAACGTAAACTTATCATCACCCAACGAGACCTCTGAAACTTTGCCAGCATACCCCAACATATCCTCTTCCAGATCCTCAACTGAGTGAATGGGAGATCCCCCACAAGCCAAGGTCAATCTTTCCATATTCCTCCTCTTGGCTCTACGCAAGCACAATATCCCTTCCTTGGCAAATATGTCAAGACTCAGAGGATCAACGCCCTTTTGATTAATCAAAACAAAGCTTTCGCCATCTTTGCAGACAGATCGTTTGAAATCGATAACACGTCTACAACGTTCATCTAACCATTTGCGTTCTGACTCAACAAGCTTCTCACGTTCTTCGGCATTGGAGTAAAAGAATCCAGATTGCACCTCCGTCTTTTCGTATTCAAATGTTACATTGCATGTCATAACACGGCAATTCGTCAGCACCTTGGGCATGTCGGGGTGTCTCCCCCCATGATCTAATACAAGGCCATTGACAAAGCGTGAATCGGTTCCAAGCTTGCGCTGCATAGTCATGATTTCGACCATGTTTAGGTCGATGGGAGCCGTCTTCACGTCTTCCGGACAGACGCATTGGATGGAATCCACAATAGCATCTGAGAGTTTCTCTGCCAAATCATGATCTAACTTCGTCTTGAGAGATGTAGACGCTAAACATTTCATCATTTCTCTATCATTTTGAATGGCAACACCCCCCTCGTCTGAGCCCTTGGCCACCTTGAATCCCTCAAGAAATTCTAATGTAGCATCCCTGGCAACGTCGAATCCATCAGCAATTACTCGGGGATGCAATCCCTCGCTGGTGTAGCGGTGAGCCTGTTTGAGTAGTTCTCCACAGAGAAGTACTGTTGACGTAGTGCCGTCTCCTGTGACTTCGTCCTGTTTAAGATTAGTCAACAAGAGAAACACACATTGGAGATAGTTAGTTCACTGATTTTGAAAAGCAGCACGAGGTGATAGGGACCCGAATATGATTATACCTGAGCAGTAGCCGTCCTAGCAATCAAAGCAGCCGTAGGATGCTGAATCTGCATCTCGTGCAACAATACATTCCCATCTTTGGTTAACTTGATCTGCCCGGCACCACCCACGAGCATCTTGAGAGTACCGCGGGGACCGAGGTTGGATTTGAGAACGTTTTGGAGACCGGAGGAGGCGGCAATGTTAACGGCTAGGGCGGCGTCATTCGAGACGATTTCGGCGTTGGGTGCGAGTTCTCGGAGGCGTGATGACATCTTCTGCTCTGTATTGGTGTTGGGGTCTCTAGCGGTTGCGTGTGGCTAGTTCAATCAATGAGCGGCTGTCATTGTGAGGTTTGTTGCCAACCAATTCATTTTTGTTTGGGGGCAAAAACACTATCTTCAATCTATCTCCTCTGTTCCATCTTCATATTTTTAGCCGGAGACACGCTAATCGATATTTGCCCACCAAAAAGATCTGTCCCGAAAACCCTTCCACTTCCTCTCCTCAAACGACCATGTCCACTGCCAACGATTGGTGTTGGTGATCGATTCTCCAATTCCCTACAGTCTGCAGTCGCCCCGCGATACCTCTGTCCGCTCATTTAATCAAAATACGACAAGACAATGGCTCTTTCTACCCTCTACCCAACCAACACCGTAATGGAACTAACCCTAACTGACTCGACTACAATCAAGGGATTAATCTACTGCACCGATGAGATAAGTCAAAGTATCGTTATTCAACGGAGTTTAGTCCACACCACACTCTCCTCCGAAATTATGGTTGTACACGTCGCATCCATCAAAACAAGTAAGAAGATAGACCTCCCATCTTCCAATGAAGGAGAGGAGAGTAATCCACCGAGTAGCGAAGATAATATCAAGAAATACGGGGTAGCCAACATTGAAGAGATTAAGAACCAGAAACTGATGAATGTTAGTAGGAGGGCATTGGAAGAGAGGGAGAGGAGGGCTTTGAGATTGGCAGAGGAGAGTTTCAGTCACGTGAATCAAAAGGTAAATGGGGTTTAAATGAGCTAGAGACCATCGATGTTTGATTAGATGCTGTGTCTTTGAGGTTTGCCTTTAATTGTGATTTCGCTCTATTCTTTGTGCCTCAGTATCATGTATTTCAGTTGCCCTACGAAATTAACCTCACTATTCATTTTTTGTTACATTGTACACCAAAATCTCAACAACAATAAGGCGACACCCCTAGGACAAAAAATATTTGATAAACTCCTAAAAGCATGTAATGAAGTATCCTGGAATGAGCAATCTATACTGGTTCTGAATCATATACGCGTTGATCCACCGTATGCTCCAGAGAATTGCATACTTATTGATAAGAGTGGGGGGTTAGATGAACATAGCCTGGAAAGGGTCAAGAAGATTGTTGGTGTGGCTAATGGTGTCTGAAAGAATTCGAGAAAAGATAAGTTGAATCGAATAGGAGATGAGCATTTTGCACAACGAAAACAGAAACAAAAGGCAAGGAAGGATAACACCAACACAATGCGTATTATGGCACTTAAAAACCGAAACCTAGCCAAAATAATTCATGTTAGCATCATTGAAATGTAATCGATGATAATTATTACCTCACTATTTTTTGCTTGGCAGTGTAGTTTCGCAAGATGTGCTGATTTAAAATTGAAGAATCATTACTTATGTTTTAAGTCCCACGCGCAGGGTTCCTTGAATAGGATTGAAAACATAGGAGTCTCAAGACTCAAAGGCTGAGCCCACAGACAAGAGGATCATTCCAACTTGCATTTCATGTCAGTGAAACACAATGAAGAGCTTGAAGCCAAGCAAGTGGAAGCTATTCAAAATATGGGTAAGCATGAAAATGAAGAAGCTTCGCTGCAAGTAAATGATTCATATCGTGGACGGCAGGTCATTCGTAGAGCTTCGTCTGCATCAATTGCAAAAATTAGGCGAGAGGTGTGTACTTTTTCTCTGCATGAGCCTGAATAATTGAGCTTTCAAATTGACAGCACTCATCATCAATCACGTCCTCAACAGAAAATGCTGTCTCGAGACAAAGTCACCGCTCGCGAAATGCAGGAACAACTCAATAAATATCTCACTTCGATTGATAAAGCTGATGAAGCTGTGCTCAATTGGCAAATAAAAGTAGCTGAAATTCACAAGGAGATCAAATTGCTTCAAAAATCAACCCACAACAGGGAATAGGAAGTATTTCTCAGATTATTATAAACTAATGCTGGCGATGGATAATATTGTCTGTATCTTCAGAATCAAAACCAGTAATTTCTATTCAAATTAGAGTCAATACAATGCATGTAGTTTTTGTAGCTCATTTATTTGGTGCGGTAACGTCTTCCTGCAGCAGTGATCAATCATTCTGTTCATAGTTCATATTATAGCCGTTCTATTCTTCCTCTTCATCTCCACCCAAGAATGGATTGGCAATTTCTTCTGTCCCCTCCTCTGGTGAGACTAAATTAACTTGAGTCCCCCGGATAACAACCAAACCTAATTTACGTGATTGATTTGTAATTTTCTCAGGATCATCTTTGTCTACTTATGCAACGGCACACGCGCATAATGCTGAGGACATCTTGCACCAAGAATAGATACACAAATATGAAGATTTTCTCTCACCTCTTATGAACTCTTCACAGTCGTCTAAAACTAAATTCACCAGCTCATCATATCCACGTAACGATCCTCTTAGCTCTCTGCCCCCAAGACATTTCACACGAACTTGAGAATCTACAAACTAAGCCATATATAAAAAAATATTAGAGATTTCTGGGTACGACATCTGACATCTTCGACCTCTTACCTTAGCCAACTCAAGGATGGATTCTTTCTTGCCTCCTCCGCCACCACGTCCGCCTTTGTTTGCGTCGTTGCTCATGATGTTGTGAGATGATGCGTGTGTGAGAGTGGTATTATGGTCGGTGGTCGGTGGTCGGATTATATGCAGATATCACATGTATGGTAGTTAGATATGTACACCTAGGTAGAGCGAAATATCTAGGCAAGTAAGAGTTCTGCAGTTCGATTGTGTGAGGTATGACGACCAAGGACTAGGTACACAGTCTTCGTCTATATTTTATCGAGCCACTCTTATCATAAGGTTTTACAGTTGCCGGTTGCGCAGATCAGACGACAAAACACGGAAAAGCGCAGCAGCACTTTTGACCTTTAATATTTTACACTGCAGTCTACAGTCATACCTTCTTTTGTTTCTTAGTCACAAACCGATTCAATACCTTACTAACTTTCAATCTCAACTCTTTCCCCTCCTTATCTACCTTCGTCTTCTTCTTCTTGTCATCTTTCTCCTTCTCACTCCAAATCTCTCCACTCAAGTTCAGAGCATCCTTGGCCTGAGCATCAGTATCGAATGTCAGTATCCCCTGTCCCTTACAACGCTGGCTATCCTCGAACTTGAGTAATTTCACATGAACCACCTCGCCAACTTGGTCAAAATATTCCTTTACACCGCGTTCCGTAACATCAAATGGCAGCCCACTTACAAACACTTTACGAGATGCTGGATCAGTAAGTCCCCGATTCTTCTTTGATTTGGTATTACATCCTCGTTTAGTGATTTTGAATGGGCAGTCATATATCCAATGCGGGTTGAATTCACCATCTTTAGGCTTGTTTTGACAAGCAGAGCATACATAGTCCGGTGGTACTGGTTTGGAACGTGGCTTTTTGTAGACAGATTGTGGTTCTGTGGATGTGTCATTCTTTGCATCTGTATCATCGTCCTCATTTACATCCTCTTCATCGCGATCCTCCTCATCTTCACTCGGCACGGACTGGTCATCATCACTCTTTTCATTATCAGCTAGCAACTCCTCGACCTCTCGTTTTTCCTCTTCCTTCCTCTTTTTAATTTCTTTCTCCTCTTCTTCTGTTGGTATTGGATCCAATCCATGCTTGACACGTCGTTTCATACGACGTATTTGGATTTTACTATACGGTATACCGTCAGGATCCAGGGTGGGTATTTTGGACAAGAGTGTCGATTCAAGTACCTTTTTCGCGGCCTTTTTCTCTTTCTTTGATGCTTTGGATGAGGATGGGGTT
The DNA here is from genome assembly GCA_036939855.1 of Cyclotella choctawhatcheeana. Lineage (NCBI taxonomy): Eukaryota > Bacillariophyta > Thalassiosirophyceae > Thalassiosirales > Thalassiosiraceae > Cyclotella > Cyclotella choctawhatcheeana. Next base: position 7,115 of record JALLPH010000825.1, read on the forward strand.
AGTTCGTCGTCGCTTCGACATCGTTTCTTAGATGTTTTGTCTAGTGGTTTGGCTGTCATGTTTACTTTGCACGCTCAACTACTTTATACTGAGATTCACACAAATAAACTTCTTTCCGACGATATGTAGAGCTCCTTCTTCACGTTAGTTAGTTATTATGGATGTCCGTCTGTGGCTCTTGATACATCATACCATACAGAGTAAAAACAAAAAATGAAAATGGATGGTGGGGGAAAACTGCGGGGGGTGGCCCCCTCACCTATCCTGCGACGCCCACTAAAATCAATACCTCCTCGTGTCACTGTTTTCTTCTCCCTCTCTTTCCTCTTTCGCCACTTTTATCCATCACTTTCACACAGCGTCATTTTTACACTTTTACCGCTTGGTCTACTGTAAACCCATCGATCGTTCAAGCCCAATTCGACGAACCATGGGAAACCCAACTGCTCTCTTCCTCTCCGAACCCGATCCTAACCTCCGCTGCGCTATCTGCCTCGATATATTCCAAAACCCCGTGTCATTACTCTCCTGCAGTCACACTTTTTGTTCGGAATGCCTGGCCTCGTCCATAGCAAGCGCCTCAAAAGGTCCTTGTTGTCCGGAATGCCGTGCTCCCATAGACGAAGATGATCCAGCCAAGGGGCTGCACAAAGTTCGTGTCATTGAATCTACGATAAACAACCTCCATGTGCGTTGCAGAAATGCCTATCTAGACGACGAATTCAATGCCGAAGACTACTGCCCAAAGGAATGCGGTTGGACAGGGCCTCTATCTCAGTGGAAACTACATGCCGCCAGAGAATGTAAAGTTGAAATTGTCCAATGTCATGTTTGCAATCATAGATGTACGAGGGGTCAGATGGAGGGACACTTCGGTAGTACAAAGTGTGTAGAGGGCGCGGTGGAAAAGAGATTAGCTCCTCTGCAGATGGAGCTGAATGCGGTAAAGAGAAGCGCAGAAAAGGCCAAGTCCGCAGTCAAAGCTCTTTCGAAAGAACGTGATGAATTGGAGATTAGAATGAAAGAAGAGAGTGATCAAAACAAAATGCTCATGGAACAAAACACTTGGCTAAGGCATTCAAAGGAGGCTCAGAAGAAGTCAAGCCAAAATAAGATCTCTAGGTTGAAGAGGGAGAAAAAAGATCTTTGTTTGCAAATCACTGCTTTGGAAGGACGAGTCAAAAAGGAGATATTTGCAAGAGAGAAGGCTGCAAGCAGTGGTAAGAAGAGGAAGCGTGGTGGAAATGATGAGAGAGTACGTGCTGTTTCGGGTGGTACTGAGTTGGAAGTACACGATATTTGCTGATGGATATGAGTTTCTTTTGACATATGTACAGATAGATGTTAGATTTTGCCAGTTTAGAGGCTTAGAGCTGCCCGGTGACGGAGTGATCTTTAGATTGATTCATGTTAGTATTTATAACAAGTTATAATTCATACCCATAGAACTGAAATTTTGCTGTTGGAAGGTTAAGTGAAAATGAAGTGCTCAAGATAAAAATAAATGCTCAATAAATAAGGAACGGAGTTGGTCGTCTAACTAGAGTAGGTAAGCTCATCTTCTTTCTAGTCGCCTCAGAGTGTCATTGCAAATTATATTTTGCCAAATAGCCTTCTCCATTCTACAAGACGTTCATGATCATATTCTAAAATCTTGATATTTTCACCGACAACAACAGTAGCATCATTAGGAATAGGAGACATATAGATGCATCCCAAAGTTCCTCATTCCATTCTCTCTTTCACGGAAAGTAGAGAGTGTCGACAGTGGTTCCGGGCCTCGTTCTAAGGTTTCTCTATTTATAGTTGTCATGGTACATCTACCGCAGCGTTGCCATACATGAAATTGTACATTGCCGATTTGAATTTTCTTTAGGCAATCCTCCTGCCAAGGTTCTAGTCCCGTCACTACAATATTCGGGCGAAATCTATCCATATTGATTGAGAATTTACCGCGAGCTTTTAAACGTCTATTCAAATCGTTTAGTGATGCTTCGTTCACGAGGAGGTACACACTTCCTTTTGAATTTAGGGCCTATTCCCGTAAGGCGACATTTTGGTATCCCTGTTGCATTTTCCAACCAAGAAGCCGCTTTATTTCCGTAGTCTTCCAATGCAAATTTTTGCTGGGAGGGTCCAATTACCGTGGCACTGACAGGTGTTGTGTATGCTCGTACCAAGTCAAGATGCAATGTTGTGTTCATATTTGGTGCACTTAATGCTAGAAAACTTCCATTAAGTTCAGTTCTGATATGAAACAGCTTTGCCTTATCAGATTCACGAGGTGTGCAGTACTTGCCATTTTCATCTGTCACTTGCAATGTACGATCTCCTCGAAAACCCCGAGCGGTGGGGACAGCACAATTCAAAGCGATTCCCTCACAACTTTTGATGGGGTATGTGTGAATTTGTGATATAGTTATGCAGAGTTCTTTTCTAGATTGCTTAATTCGTTTCCAAATCAGAATCGAAGATGCTAGTGTTACTGTTACCGCGAGAGCTGGAGTTACCCAATAAGAAGATGGACCGCTTGCTTTGCCCATGTTGAGAAGACAAGACGCAATACGCAATGAAAGATGTGATATTTTATGGCGGGACAGTCCCACAGTTTACAGAGGAATCAGTACAATCTTCCACCGTCCACACAAACACAAAACTCACCCATCACCCATCAACCAGCAACCTACCCTTCTATCTGCCTACCATATGGTACTGTTGTAACACCCTCTCATATGATATCATCAGTACTGCCGACTGGACTCATTCATCTTCACCACCCAAATCGCCATGCCATCTCCAGAAAGCACAGCATGCCAACGTGAGTGTGCTACACAACAGAAAGACCTGACTTCATGTGTCGAATCCATACGATCCGCTCGGGATGAGGGGGCAACGAGTATCGGAAACCCCCAGTGTCTGGCTGATGCGGTGGCTGCATGGACACGGTGTTGCGAGGATGCTAATTTAAAGGAGGCGGGGCGTGTGGATAGCTAGTATTTAATATTTTGATGAAGCTATCTAGGTAGAAAGTTCATTTGATTGATAGTCGCCGATCAAATCATCACATGACGCTGATGGCTGCACCTTGGCCTTCCTTTATAGACAGATTCTACCATACTCTTCTGGTGATGTTTTGACGGTAAGTAACACAAGCACTCTCCAAGTCCGAATAATGTCTAGCCTATAACTTATACCACGATATTCGAAATGACGAATTGAGATGGATTCGGATTCCCCTTCTTGATCTGCCCCCACGGTTCATCGACTGTGGGTTTGGCTTGATGAATCATACTCTAAATTGCTGATCGATATGTTTTGTGATTGTTTATCGTGTAGTTAAGTTTGAAAGTGAGAGAGGAGAGAATGATGATGTGCACATTTGTGTAAAATCTCCAGAGCTATCACGGCTGTGTTGGTATTTATGTCATAGTTACACTGACTCTCTTCCCCTTGATGTGTAATTATTGAAAGTTCTCTGTCGCTTTCATCGAACTAACATTGTTTGATTTCTTATATGTCATATCCATTGGCATCTTTTTTCAGAGTAAATCACAATGTAAGTCTCACCAAGGAGGTTCTTGAGCATAACCAGCCCACCGTCGAAATGATTTTACATTTGAGTGTATGCCGCCCCAGTCGGATTGTCTAGTGACGAAAATCATTCAAACAAAATTGTTATTGTACATGATCGAAGTGGGACTTCTTTGCACTGCAGACTATTTCTTATGGTTCATGAATACTAATATCTGATACTTTTTTAAACGTCTGTTCAGGTACAAACATAAGATATATAGTATTGAAAGACCATAATCAAGGTAAGCAATAAGCCAACAAGCAACCACTATACTATGGTACTGCTTGCAGAAATAACCACTTGATTGATTTGTAATGGATTTGTAATGATGAAAGATTTAACCTAGCTCGCTTTCAGGGCAAAAGGCCCGATGCAGACAAAACATTGTTCCTGTTATAATCATTTTCTGAACGAATCCTTGATGTATGTGTGTTGAACATGACGTTCTCGCTGCAAATCAAAATCCTCATCATAAATGTTGTCTTTTACCTTGCCTTCAGGTCCAGAGAGAAATCGGTTGCAGATTCTCGTCATGGAAGTGCAAGAGGGTGTGTGTCCCTTATTTGGTAACTTACCCATGAAGTACTCATGGCATCGAAATCTCAAGAAGTAAGCCGGATGACCCACTTACATCAAACCTTTTTCTACATACTCTCCGATCGCTTCAAAGTTCACGACTGTCGACACCCGAGCTCTAAACCTCTTACATTCACTCTCCGACTGTTTCAATGTTCAAGACTGTCAAAATCTCGAACTCCAAGCCTACTTACTTTTACTCTCCGATTGCTTCAATAATGTTCACGACTGTCATCATCCCGAACTCCAAGCGCTTGATGATATCACTCTTGGTTTCATAAAACAAACAATACAACCAAACATCATCAACATAGTTACGATATCACCCATGGCTTCAATTGGCGTACTCATGCTCAAGAGAGAACAAAAAAGTCGCAGAATGAGGAGGCGACAGCAGACTAGAACTTCAGCAGTCACACCACCTACAGCACCCAAGAATGATTGGTCTAATCGTGTAATTCATCGTTGCATGGCTGCAAGGATATTCATGGAAGCAGATCAAGTCCACGTTGCTTTTAAATAGTGTGAATTCATGTTATCAAATGGTATCTATATGACACTCAGATAAATAAGGTATTACACGCATTCATGTATCATAGATCATAGCATCAGCGGTAGAATTGTTTTGTGCTTATTACTGTAAACTAAGAATAAAATTATTAGAATAGATAGATAATAACGCAAGGAATCTAAATCCTCTACATCTCAATTAAATCATCTCGTGAAGCCACCACATGCATACGAGCTGTCTCTCCAAAGAAATCATGCCATCATGACGCTTCACTTGATAATCAATGCCAATGAATAAATTTATGTGTCCGTAAATAATACCTGAGCTAGTCCAACAAAAAGCATCAAGACATTCTTGGCATTCTATGGATTCTCTCTCATCTCTCGGGTTGATTTTTAAGTTCAAGACTCTCATGATTTCTGATAACTCGAGCTCGATTTTGCAAGACAAGAAGTCAGCTCTATCAATTTGGCATCATAAAACAGGTTGCTAGAACTATTATCAAACACTACCGGACAAGTTATAATTATGGCAACCATGGCTTCAATTGGCGTTATCATGCTCATGAAAGAACATCAGGCTCAAAAGAAGAGACTGGAGCTGGTTGGACACTCGACAGACCTGCCTCAGAACCAAACACTCACAAATGGCATTAAGAATGATGGATCCAATCATGTAATTCGTACTAGCATGCGATTAAGATTACTGACTCGAGCAGGTCAAGTTCACGTTACTTATAAATAGTGTACCAATTTCATCTAATCAATTAAACGCTAGAGCAATGATTGTAACTTAAAAGTAAAGCAAAATAAAGTCAACATTATTTATGCAGACTGTTGTTGCTTTATACTCACATCAATGGCTCAACTGATATGTTAATCTAATACTTCACTCAATTTCTTAGCTTAACAATCCTGCATCCATACAAGCATAAAATTCAGGCTCACTAAATGCTTTCTTCATAACCTTGAATAAGTTATCTCTAGAGCCACTTCGATAATACTCAGGAGCAATTTTTCTTAAGGCACCCAGACGGTGTAGCGGTATTGTTGGAAAGTCATGATGTTCGACATGATAATTGGTACCGAGAGTAAATATGGAATACCACTTTCCTGCATATGTCGAGGAAGAGGGCGTGCACATACCGTTTTCGTCTTCTGTTGAACCATGATTCGTTACAAACATGGCACACGCTGGATGAGGAGGTATTGACCACAAAGTCTCAGACAAGTATAAAAAGAGCATTGACTTCCAACCGGCTATTCTCCACAACAATGCGCGTAATACTACTGCACATCGACAATACAATGCACATTCATCGTGAAACTGTTTGGGTTTGTTCGGGAAGAAGTAATTCCTACCAGTGATGGCTACCACAACATCATTGATCATAAGCATGAATCGCTCGTAAAGAAAGGAGAACGCAAACACACACGCATTCCGAATGGGCCTGCCATCTCTCCAAAGTCCAAAACCACTCTTACTTATAGACATTACAACCTCCTTCTTCCCAAGGTAAAATCTTGGCCCAACGTCTCCTTTTAACTTCATCCGATGAGCCACAAATAAAACATCACCATCCTCAAAGTCTTTTTTATTCGAATCGAATAATGTCTTGAGCGAGGCAGAGTCAGCATCACCCAATGATTTGTGATGTGTCAAATGGCCGTATTTTAGGTATAAATAGTAACCAAAAGCAGATGGCATGGATCCCCAAAAGAGCAGATTGTTTTGTAGTGCTTTTCTTTTGATTTGTTTACCGAATATGTTGTAGCTATTCTGCTTTGGGAGCAAGGACCCATGGAGACAATCATGTAATATTTGTAGCGTCCAAAGTGAGAACATGGATCCGGGAAATATGGATAATAATATCACTTTGGATATGGACAGTTGACCACTGAGTAATGAAAGTGATAGCAGTGATGTATTGGCTAAAGCTAATAACGATAGTGCGAGAATGTTGCTGCACGAATCACGTTCAAGGGGAAGGATTTTTGATCTGTACTTGGACATCATTTCGTGATGACGTTTTTGATGCCATTGAGCCGCTGGCGAGAGAGTCCGTTTTGTTTTAATCGGTATCGCATCTTTGTTTGTATGGATTGTACTGCGGTCAGATTTCACAACTATATTATTTGTGCCGTGCTGGTGCAATTGATCATGAACCGACACACTTGACCTGACAGAAGTACTCATAACCGGCGACGAACGGTGCACGTGTACGTGACCTTTCCACCGCACCGCCGGAGAATAACAGCAGCATTTCATATCAAACTGTACTAACAGTGCTGCAACGAAGAGAACTTGCCCCATTGCTACTCTAAAATAACAAGGAGGGCAAGGTTGCCCTGGCAGATAATGGAATGGGGTTGCGGAAGTTATGGTGTATGTAGATAAAGGTATCATATGACTGATATGTAAGTAATACATAGATAACACCCTTAATGTACCTTATGATTTATGTATCTAAGATATTTTTATCCATATTGTATCTTATGTAACATGTCCATGTTACATTAGCTATGGATATTATCTTATGTAACATATACATGTTCCATGAGCTTATATCCATAACGTTACATGAATAATGTACCTTGTACCTTACACAATCAGAAT
>JALLPH010000826.1:0-18919 GCA_036939855.1 Cyclotella choctawhatcheeana
ACTTGGTCAGACTCCTTCCTCGCTCTTTGTGTTGACGTTGGTGCTGAGTTTCTTTCAGTATTGAAGACGGTCTACTCCTTTCATCAGTTGAGGACCCACGACGGTATTCATATGAGTATGCACTGCGGTCATCTCCCGAGATATCGGGTGCTGATACATGCCGACGATAAGCCGAAGGTGATTTGGAACTAGAAATATCCGCCGAGTGCCCCCATGAGATGGTCGATTTGGACCTTAGTGATTCTACAGTTGATTTGGATCGTTGCGTTGAACAGGATCTGCTCCTTTCCTCATGAAAATATGAGCTATCATCACCACCGTCGTCATCATCCGCACGACAAGAATCTCTCCATGAGATGGTGGACTTGGAACCTACAGTTGATTTCGATCTTTGTGTTGAAGTTGATCTGCTCCGAGAAGATCTGCAATGATCAGAACGTTTATGCGATCCTCGAGTTGATTTTGATCTTTGCGTTGAATTGGATCTGCTCCTTTCGTTAACAGACCTATGACTGTACTCACTTTTATGCGATCTTAAGCTTGATTTCGATCTTTGTGTTGAAGTGGACCTGCTTCTAGACCTCCGGCTCCGACGATAGGCGCTATCATCATCTGAGTCTGGCTGAACCTTTTCGGAACCAAACCATTTTGGATTCTCTCGATGATCTACAGAAGTGGGAATACCAGCAGCTGACGCTTGACTTGATTCAGGCTCGGATGAGGAGTTGCTCATAGGGACAGTTGATTTGGTCCCTATTGATGTGCTGCTATTGTAGCGACTGGAGCTCGCCGTCGATGTCGTTATTCTGGAGCGAGTGTCGAATTTATCTGATAGAGAGGGCCCTGAGTATTTGAATTCTTCTTTCCTCAAAGGTGTACTCGGACGTCTTTCACGACGCGAATCAACATGATGACCGAATGGTTCTGAGCTTTTTCTGCCACGCGAATCGGGCTGTGAATGATGTTGCTGTGGACGTGATCTGCCCCGTCTTGGTTGTGATGGGCTCTTGTTCCCACTGCGGGCATCACGTTTAGGGGGTAGCGGTAGCGGATCATTGGAGGAGCTGGTAGTCGGATCAGATGGACGGCGACGAGAGCCGCTTGAGCTTCTTTGTGATGTTCCAGCTGATATGTAACTGCGTTGCGAAGAACGTCCGGGTATAGACTGTGGTTTGTAGCCATGGGGATTATTCTTTTGCTATGAGTGAACCATCAAGTGACAAAGTTTAGAGGAAGGATGAATGGCATGATATTCACGAAAGTACTCTCTGATTACCCAGACTTACCGTGCGTAATTTTCGTTCATTAGTCAGTGAGTGCTCACCACACATTGGACAACATTTGCGAACGATCTTGTACATAGCCTGTGCATCTGTGACATTGTGTAACGAACTGGCAGGTTTGCAGAGACGTATCATAGGGTGTTTCAGGCAATAACCCGATGAATCGAATTTGGCTCCTTCATAAGCCGGTTGGTACTTGCTGGCGGAGGTCTTCACCGTCATGATGTCGTGAGAGGTTGGCATTCTGAGGCGTTCAATCTTCCTTGATAGGATGATATGTTACATCGTGCTTTGCCGTTTTGGAAGGGCTTGGGGATAATACGATTTGTTGTCTGTGTCTCTGTTGTTGATTTGATGGGTGGATGGGTGTGGCTTCTTGCTTGTCGACCAAACTTCTCTGGCCCCAAACCCCAAACCCTGTCCGGAAAGTAAAAACAGGACCAATTCTTTCTTGTTCTCTCGCCTTTTTTGTTGATTCTCACACTCTGTCAATTGGAATTCTGGTCGAACTCTTGTGAGTGAGGAAAAGTTCGATCGTAAAGATTAGCAAATACGTTCCAGGTGGAACTAAAATAGACCTTAACAAATTTGCGTTGCTGTAAATGCAAGTATCACTAGCTTGCTCTCAATTTCAGCTTGTTCCAAGTTTAGGGATCCATTTCACACATTTGGTTGATAGAATCAACATTCCAGTTACTTCTCACGTACCATATCTTTTTTAGAAACACGCTTTGAGCTGTAACACCATCGTTCTAAAAAATTGCCGAGATTTTATCTGCACTTCCACGAAGATGAGTGTACCTCCATAACCAGCCTACATACACCAACCCAATGCCTGGGGGGGGACCTATGAAGTGCAGAAGTGATGACAAAACTGCCAAAGAACGCAGCAAGAAGGAGGTACATGACTATTTCTGACGGTTGGAGCTGAAAGAAGACACGCTAAAATTATAGTCTAGACTCGATCACAACCCCCCTGCCCTTGCGCGAAAAAATGAAATAAAAATAAAAATCCGGCACCTACAATATCTAGAGCATTGCACTAGCAGTGGCTTTTTCCAGGTGCAAAGAATCTCGATCTCGGTACCACACTAGTTACACCATAGTTAGCTCTAGTTTGCAGCAAAATTTTGGGTCAAAACCCCCATGCCATTTATTCACTGGAGTGTTGGTGGAGTTTGAGAGGGTTTAGGCGGCTATTTGGAGGCTGCCAGCCATAGTCCTGTCTAATGGTAGATCTGCCCCGTTTGTTGGCTTAAAAATGGTAAGAAAACAGCATGAGTCTAAAAAAATCCACCACATCCACCAAGGTGGAATCTAGAGCATTGGGACTCAGGTCAAAGTCAGAAGACCATGAAACTGAAACAGCTCTGTTTCTTGGTTTCCAATGTTGTCTTCATTTTGATCTAATTCCTATTTTAAGTAAAGTTAGCCCGTTAGCCCTACTACGTCCAACAATTTCACCCTTGAAAATGGCAGTAAATAAGCGCTTTTTTGTCTTACAGTGCGTAATACCCAGTAGCGTGTCTGACCTTTCATCTCTCCTCTCAACTTCTTGACTAAGCAAGACCAACTCTTATGGTAACCCTGACTCCTTATGGTTAGCACAGTTGATTGCTTATGTCTTCCCTACCACACAAGTGTGATGATGGTGCGGGAGTGATAAGTGGCCCCCAAGCAGGTACAGGATCAACAGAGCTAGAACAAACTTTTTGAACACTGCTCACTTAAGGCAAATCGACTGCAGTATTAATCATCACTTCAACAAGAAATAAAATAACCAAACAGAGGATAAACAAGTAGTAGTGTGTACCAATGCGGCATACATGAACAAATTGTTTCAAACAATTTTAATTGAAATTAATCACTGATTAAATAATGATATCCACAATGCATGAACATTTCTCACAAGGGTTCTTCTCTACATAATTGATTGATATCATCAAAGCTCCCAACAACTTGGCATCACCTAACTTGTCTACACTAAATATGAATCCTATACTCACACGCATTGTCTCTTCACAATAAGTAAATGGAATTCTCTTTTACTCAGTAAGATTCACTTTAGCGCGATCTAACTTGGTCTTCAAGTAATAAGCATACCCTCCAAGACCGACAAAGGTAAGCGCCGAAAGAGCAATAAAGACCGATGCCGTTACATTCTTTGTGCTTGCGCTCTTGACGACTTTGCCATTCTTACGAAAGATGGTAATACCCTCCATGAATTGGCATCCGTAGTTATTCTGTGAATCAATGTTGAGGTATTTTTCGCACTTTCCGGATGACGTGTACAGATTTTCACAAGATTCTTTGACCTCATCGGCGTCGTTGGCATCGTCACCTCCCTCTTGTTGATTTTGTTCATTGGCTTGTTGAGTTTCTTTGCATGACATGCATTCGGATCCAATGAGGGTGGTAGACGAGTAGGGGAGGCTCTCACCGTAGGATAAAGTAGAAAACGTCTTTGTCCCTGCCGAAGAGTCGGCAAATGTAGAGCAGGTGTCATCGGTAAAAAGACCAAGGTAGATATGCCCGCCATTCTCGGAGCAGTAGGCGCCGACATAGTACTTGGCCTCTTCTTCGAGCTTACGCGCGTTGTTATTTCCGTCGTCGTTTTGAGGGAATTCATACTCTTTACATTCGGCATATTCACGTACATTAAACTCCTCCTTCTTCTCACCCTCTTCCTCATAGGGGTTCTTGTCAATGCAGTACTCCATGCCCTTGCCCATGTAGCACTCGTACTTGCAGATTTCTTCATCAAAGTCATCGCCCTGGTCCTCGCCGTCGCAGCCGCAGTCACCGTACTCCTCCTCGTACTGACAGTTGTACTCCTGATCCTGCTCCACAGCCTCCATGTAAGACTGAAGATAGGTCTCCATATCAATGACGTAATCACCGTATCCCTTCTCGCACCCCGCCGGACTGTTCATGGCACACGAGTCGCTGGGACACAGTCGGAATCGGACCAATTTGGCAGTGGAGATGCGGACATCGTCTTCGCCGTTGGCCTCGTCGTTCCATTGTTCGGTGTGGTAACAGCCTTGGAATTTGAGGGACATGTTGGCGACCCAGGTGTAGTCTACCTCATTGTTTTCTTCGAGGCGACGGGCCTTGGAGAGAACTTTCTGGCCGACGGTGGAGGTGGCGGAGATGGAGGCGGCGGCGGCGGTGGAGCCGACGAGGGCTGAGAGGAGGGCGAGTGAGAGCTTCATGGTTTTGTTTAGAGACGTAGAAATCTCGAATAGCTAGCTCGGTGCAGTGTCCGCTGAATCTCTCGGTTGTTTTCAGACGAGACAGAAGATGATGTGTGTTTGGTGTTTGTCTCTCGTCGCTCGCTCGTCGTGGTCGTGTTTAGTGATGTTTGGCGTTAAAAAGTTTCAACGGTCAAAAGAGAAGGCCGCCGAAATCGCAGAGATATCCAATGAGAGTAAAAATTTTTTTACGTCACGGTACCCCTACCTACCATACCGAGGCGAGGTACGTACGTAGGGAGAAATGAATTGGTAGTGTTTCACTACTCAGAAATGCCCACCAGTTTTTCGTAACTTTTGGACATAAAGATCCATCACCACAACATGACCTATGACCTATCACACCATCATTGCCATAAGCCATAAAACGGCCATCATCATCAAAACATAACACAGAGACTTTCATCATTCATTGCAATGCAATAGAAGTATCAAATGAAACACAGAACATATCTGACTATACTTTCAATCACTTTCAGTGTAACTTACGGCAGTGATTTGCAGCACCCATCACCCGCTTCAGCGATTCAACCACAACGAAGAAGGCATCTAACTCCAAATATTGATCCAAGACACATCATTACATCACGCAGCAGTTCCAATGATGTTTCTTCTCAAATATTCACCGAACCGTCTCCAACTACATCCTCAACAATACTTCGAGGAGGAGAAACGTCAACGACATCATCACTCTTTCAACTATCACCTTTAGCCTTGGCGACATTATCCATATCAACCTCCATGTCACTCCATTACTTTGCCTATTCCTTAGCCCGACCTGCCACTATGACCCTATTCACTTCCTCGCGATTGGGATTCGGTAACAATCGTTCGGCATACCCCTTCGCCATGACCTTTATCAGTCCCATGAGTTTTGTCTTACTCCTCGGCTACGGTGGAGCTCTAGGAAGATATGGACCGTTACCGGCGTTAAAGGCGACGACATTCGGGTGCGCATCGGTACTACTGCTATCGGGATTACTAATTGCCAAATTGGATGGGGTGGTAGATACAAACCCCACGGCGAAATGGATTACCAAATATCTCATTGGGATGTTATTTGTCTTTCGTGAATCATACGTTCAACTGATTACGTCGCAGCATTGGAGCTTTCTGAGTTCGGTATTAACGCCGAAGCAGAGTTCACGATGGTTTGCCCCCATTAGTGGTTTGACGAGTGTTACCTCGGCTGTGGCGGCTATGGCTGTTGGTAGATTGAGTCAGTCGTTGGGGTTAAGTGGTGTTTTGGTTGTTGCCGGGTTAGTGTTGGGAGTTAGTTTACTTTTAGGGGATGTTGCTTATGGGATTGCAGAAAAGGTGAGGTTCTGATGTGTTTGAAATGTTCAGTTTTTTCATCATAGAATCTCTCTCAAAACAACTATAACGTCAAATTTTCAAAGAACGGATTCAACCCAGCAGACGAACACAACAAAAAGACTGCGAACAAAGCAACAAACAACAGTAGTGATGGACTTATCATCAAAGCAAAAGATATATTTGCGCGTGTACCAACATTATGGGCTTTATTTTGTGAGATATTGGCGTGTCAAGGTCTTTCCACCCTACTCAATGTTTTGTGCGTAACAAAGGTTTCAGAGGTTATTCCAGATGATACAAAACGAGCTGGATGGATGGGCAAGGTTAGTACCTTAAATTATCGATACAGTGTTGTTTGCAGCTATCCTCGTTGTTTACTCATATATGGTGTCAGTTCTTTGCAACAATTAATGTATTGAGCTGTATCCTTCAATTTGGTATACTACCTGCAATTTCCTCTTCAGTCGAACCTAGCACTCTCTGGATGGGAATGCCAATCGCAATGCTTGCTGCAACAATATTCTTGGCAACTCCCAAGTTGGGAACGTCGGAACCGTCACTTAACCTGATTGCATTGGCATTCTTATTAATGAAAACAATGGAATTTTCAGTACGCCGAATGCTTGATGAGATGGTGTATGTTCCACTTGATTATGAATCCCGATATTTGGGTAAAGAAGTCATTGGTGTCTTGGGTTATAGATTCGGAAAATCGGCTGCGTCGTTGCTGCTTAGTGCATTGACCTCGTCATTTGGTGTCATTGGATTGAAGGAGTTAAGTTACTTTACCACTGGTGCTGCAGCATTATGGCTCAAGACTGCCTGGAACTTGAGTAATTTGGTACCAACGAGGGAGGAGGCAGACGAGGCTTACAAGAAGATGAAGCAGGAGTGATTGATACCTGGCTCAACAAACAGATAATAGATGGATCTGTAAACATTTACAGTGATAATAAAAACTAAATTTTTATTCGAATACACCTTATCAATCCAATGACATACGGTCGATAGTTGGCCTTGCCACATGCAACAGGCAGAGATTGATGTTGTGTCCACTCAGGTTCCAGGTCCACTCCACATCCACTGTTGATAGCCTTTAAAAAATCTTACCTTTACAATTAATGTGAACAAATAAAATGGACATTATTTTTTCATAGCGCTAACTCTGACGGACAGGTATTATATTTCCCCCATCAACAAACAACAATGGAGAATGGAGCCCCGATTATATTTTACTTGAGGTCTAAAGCACAGCCTCTGTATGAACCATGAGGACGCGTGAGGCAGAATATGGCAGCGCTCACAGTAATTCCAACAATAGCAGTAGTAATGAGCTTCATGATCTTTTCTCTATTGCTGAAATTGAATCTGCGCTGCACTCCTTCAAATCATCCTCCACAAATTCACATGACTCGTCGTTTGGTATTCGTCTCCCCTATCTGCTCCGTTGCCTTGCTGCACTCCAATCTAGATCGGATATTTCGTACTTTGACGAATCTGAAGTGCAAGAAGAATTCAACCCAAATGTTCATGTTATTGCTCGCTTGTTGGAAGATGTAGCTTGTGCTTATCAGGGTGCTGAAAATGTAGAGTTGTTACTTGCACTTGCTCCTTCACTTTGTCGTGCGGTTGGGAAGGTACCCCAGTTATCCAGAATGAAACAGGATGCATCAAGATTAGAACATGTTACTGGAAGTGGTGAAGGGAGTTATTATTCTAGCTGGGACACCAAAGGACTGAGTGATGCACTTGATCGCCTGTCATCGTACAGTGACGTGAATGTCATGAACAAGAGGAATATCAAAGAGAAGCAGGTGCCAGAAAAGAGGCAGAAAGTAAATGATGATTCAAGCTGTGATTCTGATAATGAGGGCTTACTTCCCCAATCAAAGTCATCGGATGGTATGGTCATTGATACAAAAACGACTGGCAGTGATTCTCAGCATATTTCGTTTGCTTCAAATGACACATATGAATCTGCTCTAAAAAGAACTCTGCAAGAACTGATCTCTCTGGTCAAATTATCGTTGGATAGTGGTCGAGGTGGAAATAATGGAGAGGATGATAATGCCATGGCTGGTAACGAAGCACTCTACAATGACAAAGATTTACTTAATCCGGGGTTGAGTATCAAGTCTGAATCGTTATTTGCTGAAACAAATCCGAATTCTTCTTCTTTTGGAGGTGGGTGTTCAAGTTTATCTGTGATGGTTATAACCTTAATGCATCATGCGCCCATTTTGAGGTATGATCATGTTGCCTCGGCTCTGTGTAGAGCATCAGTGCCCCAAGCATCGACTATAATCAAACACATGGCTGCAAATTGCACAGCTGCTACATCCTGTCTTTTGAGAGGAGTCATTGATGCATACAAACTTGCTGAAAAGTATAGGCGTTCAAAGCCGAATGCTTCTAACACCCTATCAGATGAGGTTGATTCGCTCAGAGATGTTTCTGGTATTATTCGTACAACTGCCGACTCTATTAAGGGTATAGCGACTCTATCTCAATCTGAGGCTTGGAATGTAATTCATATGCTTCGAAAGAATAACGTTATGGATGATTTAGTGTTGGAGCTAATGATTGTTCTGGATCTTGTTGCTGGGGCTTCCTTCATTATAGAGAAACTCACGACAAATTTCATGCCTGACGGATGCACATCCAAGTCAAAACAGAATTCTTTTCGTAGGTCTTCATCATCATTTGATGGCCAAAAGCAGCATGTACCTCTTCAACAGCGTATAATTTTTAGACCACGGCAAACAGATTGCCTTGCTCCTTCATTGCCAATAAAATCACAAAGCATGACAGAATCCAATCTTTTCGGCATACTCAGGGGAAATCCCCAAACAACAGAGCTCTGTATACAATGTATCTTAAAGAGGTTGTCTTCCTCTCAATATACTTACAACAGTTTGGGTGAAACGGTACTTTTCATGAGAGCACTTTCACTCTTGTTACACTGCACAAACGCATGCAGTATTGAATCTTTAAATCTGATACTTGGCCGTTTAAATCTCGTGGGTAAGACCGAAGCTGACTTGCCTAATTCGGCATCTGACGATGATGTCTTCAAAATAGCAATCAGTATAATGTTCATGGCGTGGTCAAAAGTCATGGTATCTGAAAATGAGGAATCAGACCAAGCCAGAATTTACCACGAAAATCTTAAACGCATCTTGGTCAATCCGAAATCACTCAATTGCGTCATCTTTGCATCTCGCCTATCTGGGTATGTAATGAGGTCTGATGAGAATAGCTTGAGGTCAACGATTCTTGATTACATTTACGCATGCAAATATCCAGTTGAGGGAACGACACAAGATATGATCCAAATATCAAATGCAATGAAATCTATGATGTCCACTATTGGTATTGAACTACTTGAAAACGTGCACAAGTCTGCTCTGACGATTAATACCATAGTCTACAACCCAATTGTTGCTTTAGAAGCAATTAAAAGAAGCGGCCCATCACCATCGAACGAACTTGATGATTTGTTAAAGAATCTTGTGTCAGATCCACAATCCTGTTCTACCTTATTGCACCATCCTATTGCATGTGAACTGATCCAAGAGAGTGTTAAAATGCTAACAAGAAGGGCTGCCCCTCATATTCCATTAGTTCTACCGGTAAGTGCAAGGGAAATTTCATTATCAACTCATAATTGCACGAACACTGATTAATCATCACTAACTTCATATCATGACATAAATAGATGTCGTTGGAACGAAAGGCTACTGTTATTTCATGGAACTCATCTGATGCGTCTGAAAATGTCGATCTGTTTTCTCAATTCGTGGTGCAGCTCCTTTATGCCTTGCATTTTCTCAAGGAAGAACCAACGTCGCCATTTGTTATAAATCCAAGGGCATTCCCGTTGAAAGAAGTTCTAGTCTTTGTGAGAACGAATGCTCCTAGCCATGTCCACCTGTTTGAGAAGCTAATATCAGAGCACTGTTTGGACACAATTCTTCAAGTGAATAACTCAAGATTACTTGACTCTGCAGATTCGGCAATCAGAGGACTTGATGACACAACAATCTTATATCAATCCATACGCAACTGTCTTGATAAAGATACTACCAGCGATCCATCGGGGATAAATGCAGAGAAGATATACCTTGCAAGCAGCTCTCATCTGCCAATGAGTTCTATTGTTGAAGCTGTGTGTAGTGCAGTTTTGGTATCGGAGCATTCTCAACCAAAATTCTTCAGCTATGTTCAATTATGTAAAGATCCATTAGCAATCTTGAAGGCACCCGTATTTTTATGGAAGCGTGATGGAATACGGCGTTTTGTTCTGAAAACATTATGCCATCTCATGGCAGCAAATGAATCTATGGTTATTGAAAGTAGCAAGACTTCTCAAGTTGCTAGCGAGTATTTAGCTTCTAGAAATTCAATCACACTCAGATGCTTGCTATTGATACAAACCAATTTATTACCCAAGCTGTGTGCGGTTTCTGTGAGCATTACTAGAAGTATAGTCTCTCGCTCTCCTGGCATCATTGCTACACTGATCAAGCAAGGTCTCGAAAGTGAATTTGTCGACTACTTATGTGGCTACGTACCAGAATCCCTCACAGACGCACCCCTACTCTCTTCAATGCTGTCCAGTAAAGAGTCCATCAGCTTACAAGATCGGCTGATGATAGCAGATGCGTCGCTCCGCATCGCCATTGCACATTGCTCGAGAGGAGAGGTCGTCGCAAAAGGGTTATTGAGTATAGCATTGACTGTTTTAATAGAAGCATTTCAACTTGTTATCGGACCAAGAGGTGTGCCAGTCAGTGTTCTTCGTGGCAAGGTTGATGGTGACGAAAATATGGTTGAAGCGTGTCGAAGAGCCATGTTTCAGATGATCGAAGCTCTGACTTTTGTCAATCCCGAGTCTAATCTCAAAAGTCCATGTATTTTGCTTCTTGGGAGGATAGCTTCATTATGCAAAAGTGAAACGGCTTCAGTTGGACTGGCAGGATCTGCCGGAGCTAGACGTAAAGCATTGCTGAAAGAAATTTGGGAAGCTTGTGGTGATGTAAACGCTCGCCTAGGTGGCGAAATACAACTCTAGAGAGATTGAATAAATAGCATTTAATTTGTATATTCTAATATTTAGGTAGCTATCGCTTATTATTGTTGCTGTTGTTATTATTGGCATTCCCGTTGCCCTCTCCGCCATTTCCATTCCCAGCGTTGGCACGATTTCTTCGTCTTTCTCTACGACGTCTCTTCTTTTCTTGATTCTTTGTCTTTCCGTCACTGTTATTACTATTATTATTCATGTTACCGCTCCCTCCATTATTGTTCAAAACAACGTTTCCTTGACCCTGTCTCTCGCGAGATCTACTGCTACGTCTCCTTTTACCATTATGATCAGACGGACCGTACCTTCCCACATCACCATGATCAATACCCCTACCGCCACGGTCACGACTTCTGCTCCTTCTACCATTATTACCTCCTCGACGGTCACGCTCGTCCATAAACCTGCTATCCCTTTCTCTTTGATCGTAGTGATGTGAAGAATAATTATGATGACGTTCAAAATCATCACGATGTCTTCCATCTCTGCGCTCATTGTTTCTGGTTCTATCATCATTTTTCTTGTTGCGCGATTGATTAATTAATGAAGATTCTTTTGGATCATTGCCTGATACTTTGACTCTATCTCCGTTTGAATTCGCGCTGCTGCCACCCTTATTCTTTTTATCCAAACTTCTTGACCGACTCCTACGCCTTTCACGACTGTAGCTTCTATCTTTTCGTCGTCTACTTCCCCGACTCCGAGATCGCGATCTATCTCTTCGACTACGTTCTCTCGACCGATCTCTAGACCTAGAACCATGATTGTTGTTATTCCTACTGCTTTCCTGAGGCGGCATCATCCCCACTTCACCACCTTTACCTGCATTGTTTTCAAACGAGGAACCCCCATCATGATGTCTACTGCTCTCTCTCTCTCTACGAGACGAGGACTTATCCCCCCTCGATCGACTGTAGGATCGACTCCTCCCATGTCTAGTACTACTACTGCGATGTCTCCTCCTCGAACGGCTACTACGACTCGTTGTACTTCTCGATCGTGACCGATCCCGATGTCTCCGCCTAGACCGTGAACTGCGGCTACGCGACCTCGAACGATTGCCGCGTCCCTTGCTACGCGATCGACTTCTACTTCGTCTACGACTATTACTGCCCCGATGATGATCCCTCCGACCGCGGGAGGAACTGCGACTGTTCTTCCTCCGATCGTCTCTGCGCGGAGGAGGAGGCGGAGGCGGCGGCGGGATGGGCACTCCGCCCATGCCCATTCGCGGATGATAGGCATTGTGAGGATGATGCATCATACCGGGCATGGGTGGAGGGGGTGGGACTGCACCGCCGTGAGGATTCATTCCCACGCCTCCTCCCATGATGTTGTGCGGACCACCACCACCTCCTCCTCCCATTCCATATAGCATTTGTGGATTGTGATAGTAATTCGGTGGGGGAGGCATCATCGATTCATTAGACATTGTACGGTTTCGTTGCTGTTGTTCGCGTTCTCTCCCTCCCCTTCTTTGTACAGATGATTTGTTTGCATCCGCGTGAATACTATTATTCCCCGAAGAAGAAGAAGCAAGAGAAGATTCCTTGTTCGGTTTGTGTTGTTCGGCATTGGCCAACGCCTGTCGAACTACCGTATCATAACTCCGTCGCGCCGCTGCCATGCATCCCGCATACAGCAATGCCTCTATACCCTTTTGTATTTGTGATTGTTCCTGCGTTCCCAAGGATTCGTACCATATTTTACCGGGTGAGGAGGCATTGGGATTGGATTTGTGTCTATTAATTGCCGCTCGGAGTGTGCCCTCGACATCTATTTGTGAGGTTATGGATTGGGGAGGTTTGTGATGCATAACAATTTGTTTGTTTGAGTTTTGTACATGGTTGGGATGTGGTGGTGGTGGTGGATGAGGGGGATTGTTATTGTTATTGCCGGTATTGTTCCAATGGGGATTTTGCTGCCCATTCGAATTCATGATTTGTCTACTTTTTGGTTTTTGTTCGAGTTATGTTGTTGAGTTAGCGACATGAACACCATTGCATGGGAATTTTCACATGGTGCAGAAAAATAATGAAAAGAAGGATGAGCATATTATTATATAGATGAGCAACGCTGTCATAAATACAATTTAATCGAATATGATACATTGAATGCACCACAAAACACAAAACCCAGGACAGATCTCAAGCAATGACTGATGAAAAATTGAAGTGGCAAGTGGAGCATAAATTATTCTCAGTAACAGCACCAGTTTTGATCAAAGCCATAAATCGAAGTATTGCAAATCCATTCCCGACCAAGATTGGACAGAGCTCTGGCGTTGAACTGAACGGTGGCCGGTGGCAAGTGACCAGTGGCCAGCCACACATTGCAAGTAATATCAATAATTTAATAACAGACAATATTGATAAGGACATTTGCAAAGCATAAACAGAAAATATCATATTTGATTGGTACAAACAAAATGATTCCAACTCAAGCCATAACAACATAGCCAGCGGCCATCATCCATGCTGTTTGAGTCCAGTGCCCATCAACGTCACTCACCTCTCATTTCTCACGCAACAATCGCTATATCGTCCCCTGCCTTACTGAAATAATGGCCTCATGATATCCAGTGCATCCTAATAATAGCCAATGTAATGAAATACTGGATGGGGAGGCTGTTAGTATGCGGGCGTATTGATGACGATGATGTTTAATGTTTAGAGAGAATCTGAGAGAATAGAGAGATCGAGAAGAAGAAGGTTGAAAGAGGTCGAACGAGACCCGATCTTACATTTCCGGAAAAGGATTTTAGAGGGCATACTTCTAATGCAGGTTCGGATTTTACGACCATTTTCCCTACTACATAATGGTCATGTGTACTCGAGAAAAGGACTGAAAGCTCTGAAGTCGAGAGAGGTTTTCAGTCGAGTTACTTATTCAGTCGCACTCATTTTCACTTGAACTCCAACGATCTTGGCCAAAGTGAAAGTGCTGTTCACCACTTACCATCTCAGCATTCAATATGAAAGTGGAATCCATTGATAATTTAGAACGCTACTGCTCATCTGAGGACCTCTCGTTTGATGGAATCAAATGCGCATTGGGATACTTCGTGCCTCGTGATCGCCTTCACGAATCAAATTTTCTTCACAGAGTCTGCATGAATCCAAAGGTTACACTGGAAATAGTTGAGTATCTGGTCGATTTGGTTCCTGATATGGTTGGTATGAAGCGTGATATCGACGAAATAAGTAATGAAGGGACATATGTGTTGCATAGAGCGTGTGCGAATGAACATTGCCCGAACTCGGTTGTCAAATTTCTTATGGAGAGCAACATTGATGTGTTGACTAATATATGCCGTAAGTATTATCCTTCAGGACTGCCTTTGCATCATTATCTCTCTAGACTTCAGAACGTAGACATTGAGATAGTGAAGTACATGGTGGAGAAATATCCCGATGCATTGATACTGGTTGGAGAGAACATAACATCAACACCTCTACATGTACTCGTAAACAACTCATACGTTGGTGCCATGCTTGATATAGTGAAGTA
Organism: Cyclotella choctawhatcheeana; assembly: GCA_036939855.1. NCBI lineage: Eukaryota > Bacillariophyta > Thalassiosirophyceae > Thalassiosirales > Thalassiosiraceae > Cyclotella > Cyclotella choctawhatcheeana. Next base: position 14,451 of record JALLPH010000826.1, read on the forward strand.
TCTGGTAGAATATGAGCCAATGTCACTTAGACGTAACGATGCACATCCTCATAGTGAACAAATTCCTCTTCACAATGCTTTCCATAATCAAAGCATCACGAAGGAAATTATTCAATATCTCATTGACAAATGGCCCGAGGCACTACAAGAAGGAAATCATACAGAATACACTCCGCTTCATCTACTTTGTGAGCATGGCAAACTGATTTCAAATGGTGGTATTGAAATTCTACAGTTTATTCTGGAAGAATATCCGGATGGAGCACTACAAATAAATCGTGATGGTGTTCTCCCAACCCACTTGGCAGCAAGAAATTCTATGATGTCGGTTGAGTTTTTTGAGATCCTCATCAATGCCAATCCAGAATCATTCAGACAAGTAGACTTTAGAGATGATTTGCCAATTCACTATGCATGTCTTGGGGGACACATTGATATTGTCAAGTATCTTTATGGACTTCATCCAGACTCAATCAGTGCGTCAAATTCTGATAATGAGTTACCATTGCACAGTGCTTGTTACAACAAAAACCCAGGGGTCTTGAAGTATGTGTTCGAGCATTATCCTGAAGCCATTCATCTGAGAGGAGAGGGTGGACTACTACCAATTCATGTGGCGCTGATGTCTCCCAATGTGGGTGAACAAACGCCGAAAGAAATCATTGAATTCTTAGTGTTGCACGATCCTGACTGTGTTTTGAAAGCAGATATTGATGGGTGTTTACCTTTTCACCTACTTTGTGGTTATGCCTTGAGCTGTGGCACAGCACTTTTATTTGATTTGTACCCTGATGCAATTCTTGTTAGAGATGACCGTGGAATGCTTCCAATTGATATTGCACGAGAATGTTCTGAGGACTTTGCAGATGAAGAGTGGTACAGCGAACTCATTGCATTTCTTGGTACACAACAAAACTACGCCAGAACAGCAGGAGACGCCGCAGTAATGACAACACCTGATGAAAATGGATTGTTACCACTTCATCATGCACTGCACAATAATGCTCCTCTAGGCTCCATCAAGCTTCTCGTCAAAGGCAATCCTGATGCAATCAATCTAGCCGATTCTGATGGATTGCTTCCATTGCAACTGGCTTGTGAATCTTGCTCGCTTGGAGTTGTGAAGTGTTTGACTTGGATCATTGGTGAATGCTCCAGTCTTTGCGATGGAAACGATAACTATCTATTGCATTACGCTTGTCGTGGTGGCAATGTAGATGTTGCGAGATACCTGCTGGAAACAGGACATCTCAGAGCAGTATCGGTGAAGAATAAGGATGGGAAGCTGCCTATTGATTTATTCAATGAGTTTGTGCAAGAGAGCATGAATGACGAACATGATGTAAAGTATGTCGGCATCATTTGGCATCTACTCTTGGCTGATCCTGAGACAATTCAGAACTATTGTGGTGACAAACAGACTAGGAATGTTTAATTGAAGCATCTCAGAGGAAAAGGCTCATGTTGCTACTATCACCTGCACCTACACATGAGTGGTAGTGCTATATTGCTATTATATGCAGTGCATTATGAATTCAAAGGGTAGTGACACATATTCTTAATAAAAGTTCAGTTGAAGTTGTAGTGAAATTCTCTTTTATCTAAGTATTTTCTAAAGCACAAATATACACCAAGTGTGACCGAATCCCACAAGAATTAAACTGTCAAAGTCAAAAAGTATAAGTAGTCCTCTGTTGCTAGGACATTTTTGGTCTGCCAAAGCAACCAAGCTCCGGCTCAACTGCTAAACGGACCCAACAGACTCTTCGTGTGGGTGGATCACTAGAAGCGTAACTTTTATTGTGCCAAGACACCAACGTAATCTCTGATCAATGTGCATCAATAAATTGCGCGACAAAACAGAGATCTGGACATAACCAGTGTGCTACCCCTGAGATAGACCTATGAACGAAAATACTCGCAACAGCACAAGAGTGGCATATTGACCTTAAGGAATTGGCAGTCCCGGACAGAGACCAACAGCTTTGCACAAATTTCTTGCATCCAATCAGACATTTGTCATTCCAGTTAATGAAGTCTTCCACTTGCGCTAATGGCTGCTCAAGTCTTCCTTTTGCGATAATGGCCGGAGTGAGCTTTTGAATAGGCAAGCAAAAAGGTACGTATGCTTTGGTGTAGCTTTGACTCTTGATCCAAACTCTCAAGCGAATCAAACACACTTTTTGTAGATTGTAGCCATATTATATGTCCCCAATGTTCCAATCATTCAGTAATACTATATCCTCGATAAATCCATTGAATACCCTCACAATTCTCACAGTTCGCAGGACAAAATTCTTTCCTTCCACCACCTTTTCGTCGACACCCCGACCCTACCGAAGTCAATGTTTCTTCCACTTCAGCCCAACCAACCAAAGGAGGGTCCGAGAACGCCATGGGAATACCATGATTTGTATGGAACAAGAATTGATCGAAATGACTTCGTTTGCCGTAGGGTATTCGTTCCATTGCATCCAGTAATGATTCAACACCGGTAGGTAGCCGTAATGCAAGGAATGTTGATCCGTGAATCTTTCCACCCGATTGTAAATGATTCAATAGAGACGATTCCTCCATCGACTGATGATGCAACTTCAACTCCGAAGTATTGCCCATATTATCAGAACTATTCTCATCATTAAATGAATCTTCCTCTCGTTTAGCACGCCGCCGCTGTCTCCTACTCGGTTTCTTCGCGGCATACCCATGTCCCAATGACAAGATTTGCAGTTCCGAACTATTCTCCTCCAACAACACCCCGGTACATATCTCAATTATCTTTGATGCATCATACGAAAAGAAACGCACATCATCTTCGGCTATAAATACAATTGGACATTGTACGGTAGTTGTTGCCTCCTCGTCAGTAACGTTGGCTAATGACTTCCATTGTCGTAGAATTGACGGTAAAAGAATCTGTCGCCATCCCTCAAAGACTATACGATTGACACCCACGGATGGATGTTTGTGAAGCGGTAGCATGTTAATAGTTTGGATGGGACGGAATGAGCTTGATTCATGATTTGTAGCAGTAGTCACAGACGAGAGGTGACGGAGTGTGGTGGATAGACGTGATCGATAGTGCGGTGTGTCTACAGTGGCAATCACCAAAGGTACATTTCCACGGTAGGTCGAACTATTTCCCGTCGGTGAATCCATGTTTGCGTGTTGTAATAAAGACCAAGTATTCTTGATGACGGCAGATAGAGCGGTTGATCTATCTTCATCTTCCATCATTGCCCAGCCGACGGTGCCATCCTTGCGAATGAATAGTTGCGTCGAGTACTTCTGTCGTAGAATCATCTTGAATCGATCGGCTTCCTTCCATCGCTTTTCGCGCTTTAATTGGATTATCTGCTGTATTGTTTCTTGGATTGCGAGGCTTAGAGATTGCATTGTATGATGATGTGATATGATAGACAAAAGAATTTCTTGATGATGGAAAAGCCAGTATTAGTCACAGTGCAACCAAAACATTCATTTTTGCTCATGAATGGAAACATAATGGACGGGAACCATTCCAAGCATTATCTATTGACTTCGATGAAATATTTTCGTAGTGATAGCAGGTAAAAGAAGTAAAGTGAAAGTGGGCGAGTTGTTTCTTCTAATAACAGTAAACGCGAGCAGCTGAACGCGAGCCTGCGTCGGCTCAACCGCCTATCTACTGCTATCAAGCAAAGGCGACCTTTTCCCTTTCCCGTCCACATCAAACAATACCATGCCCCTACTACTACTTTGTCTCCTACTAACCATCCTCTTCTCCATCCCACCAATCAACGCCGCCAATAACAACCTCAACTGTCCAACGAGCAATCGTCTCTGGACATCGGCCCACCTCCAACCCAACCCTACCATACAAGCATTGCGCGAAGTACCATACCAAGCAATGGTGCATTGCACGATTTTGCCACAGTTTGACGCCGTCATCGCCGGCGGCGGAAATAACGATTACGATGATTCATCATCATCATCCTCTCGACTGTACAAACCGCGCTCCGGCCCTCATTTCTTTTATTGGAAACCCTCCAACCTCCAAACCACAAACCATCAAAACACCAAAAAAAGAGCCCATACCACCGTGCCGGGAGGGCGCGGTTCGGTTTAGGCCCACCAGATATTCTTCGGTGAGCTTCGGTGTAGGGCTGTATTGTGTAGATAGGGCTTAATAATCTTCTATCCTCAATCCCGAGTCGTTCGAAACGGTGTACGATTAGCTTGGATTAGCAATATTCTATGCTATAAAAGGTTGTGATTATCGGCAAACGATTCGAACGTACAAAAAGTGTTGATCTACACTCGAACAACACCACTCATTCACCACCGCCGACATAAATAATCCATCATGATATTCAAATCCACCGCCCTCGCCTCCCTCGCTGCCATCCCCGCCCATGGAGCCGGCTGCTACCCTGCTTGGTCTTCAGGCAGCGATTACTTCACTGGTTCGCTTGTCTCTGCCACCATCA
>JALLPH010000827.1:0-14315 GCA_036939855.1 Cyclotella choctawhatcheeana
CCAAAAGGGATTGTGTTAAAGATTAAAGAGTGAGATATGTAGACTTCTTAGTAGAATGAAAGTATATGTCTAGAGAATCGAATTGACAGATCAGGAAGATCAAAGAATCGCAGCTCCTTCGCGTACAAGTGACCAATGAAGAATACTGTTAATCGCCGGTCGCCGGGAGTCCACGAAAAACTTCCGCTTCATATAATACACATTATAGATTGGGATGCGATGATACATGTATATAATACACATTATAGATTGGGGTAGCGATGATATTTGTAGTAGTATTAGTATTAGTAAAGAGAGTCATGATGTAAAATATTATTGTCATTCAATGCGTTATTTACGTATTTTTATACGATCACTATTCACAATCTATGATCATGCTCTTCCTTGTCTTTCTTACCGCAACAATTGGCCTTGATCGTGGATGAAAAGACTAAAATAGTTACTGCGAGACAGAAAACTCCAAATGTCCATATCCAACTTATATACCATAGTCGACTTGTATTTGAAAGAATCACCGTTGTTAATATCCACAAAACAAGTTGCATCGGTGTTCCGCAACGCAAGAAATCTTTGGTGGTGTATCCACCTGGACCATAGATTAATAGATTGGTGGTGTAGCCGAATGGGCTCATGAATGATGCCGATGCAGCAAGCATGAGATTGTACGACATTAGTATTGGATCGGCCTCCTCCACCTGATCGGCTGCTTCCATTGCGATAGGAAACATTAGGGCGGCGGCGGCATTGTTGGTTACGATGTTACTGATCAAGACCGTAGCCAAGTACACCGAACCGTATAATCCTGCCACGCCAATGCCCAATGCTTCGCCGCCGGCAACTAATCCATTTGCTAGCAAATTTGCAAGTCCCGAATTAGTTAAGGCAATGCCAATGCCGAAAGCGCTAGCAATTGTCGTGTACACATCCCAGTTTACAGCGTCTCTGCATTCTTGTTGTGAGATGATACCTGTAGAAACCATGACGATGACTGTACACATGGACAGCACTAGCAAGGAAGATATACCAACAGTGACAAGAGCCAGCATGAGGACGACCATAACAGTAGCGGGAATTAATTTGTTCAGTCGAGGAGGCTTTGAATCTTTAACTTCTGATATCAATGCAAATGAATGTTGATTGTCTTGATTATTGGCAATGAAGGTAGGTCCGGCTTCCAGCAGCAACACATCGCCAGCTTGTAACTTAACTTTACCGGGATGATCCTGAACTCGAGTACCATCACGATGAACGGCAATGACAGCAGCACCGTACCTTGTTCGAAATCCCACCTCAGCGGCTGTTTTGCCAACGAGTGGACCTTTCTTTGCTATTACCGCTTGGACTAGTCGACGATCAAATAGCGCTTCATCAATTTGTTTTAATTCATCTTCTTGTGATGATACTAGACCAGGAATCTTTCGTAAGTCGGCAATAGCAGCAGCATCGCCTGCAAACCAAATAATGTCTCCCTCTTGGAGAAGACCCGATGGCGGGATTGGAGTTGTTGCTGCTTGTATTGATATAGATCCCTGCCGGCTTCCTAAACTCCTATCAATGTTGCTTGGACTACGCATACTATTAAATATTCTTGAGGTGTTTCCCAGGGCATCAGGGCGCTCTACTTGTACAACGAATAGACCAATAAGTTTGTCGAGACCTGCTTCTGAAAGTGTTTTGCCTATATGAGCTGCTTTGGGAGCAACTGTCATTGCAGTGAGATATTCTCTCGATGAGATTACCGAATCTTTATTGCCCTTTTTGTCTGGAAACAACACGCGTAAATCATTCCACACTTCATTTTGGCCAACGAATTCTGCAACATTAACGGGATCAGAGGCACTAGAATTTGTAGGATGTCCACTATCTGGTTCATCATCATTTGGTATGTCGACCACGAGATCTCCATTCTGCTGCGAAGCGTGATTGTTGCTAGGGCTTCCAGCCATTAAGCCAAACGACTTCCGAGCATTCTGTGACTCATCGAGTCCCTTTAAGTTGTTGTTACTGCGCCTCATTGCCAATCCTTTCAAGAAATTCTTGTTTCCTTTTGTTGACGTATCATAGAATCCATCAGGTGGTTGGATCAGTAGCGGCGAGTCATCTTCTGCCTGAATGACTAATATATCACCGGATGCAAAGACAATCTGTGACAAATTCGAGTCATCGCTTTTATCAGCTTTCTGAACCGCAATAATAGCTGCTTTGTAAAGCTGTCGGAAATCTACGTCTACCATACTCTTGCCACTAAGCCTAGATTGATCGGTGACTACAGCTCTCACAACAGATAGTCCAAGACGCTTTACAGCTTCTGACCTGCCGTCATTATTCAGCAGGTGTTGAAGACTATTTAAGATTTCATCCGCATCTAGATTGGCTTGATCGTCAAATTCAAATAGTTCACACCTCCATACCGAGAATGAACGAGTAGAAACTACAGCTGCTTCAGTGTGATGCAGCTGTAGGCCCAAGGAGTGCAAATTCCCAGATATGTCTTGGAGTAACCCAGGTCGATCACTGGCATTCACACCTATAGTCACAATATCATTGAGATCAGTGTTATCTAACGTCACAACAATTTTTGCGGGGCCATTTTGAGCCAGACTTGTCACTTCATGCAGTTCCATAGATTCTTCAATTAAAGGCTCAAGATACTCCTCGCCTCGGATAAGATCTGATATTCTATTGATTGCTTGTTTCTTCTCTAGGTTGGCACTGACAAGCGAACATCGTCTATTGACTGATGCGCCGGTATCAATTATCAATGGCAATGAAGCATCAACCTTTTGACCAGGTGATGATGCGAATGAAACTGTCTTTTTATTGTTGCGTTCTTCTAAACCTCCCTGCTCTACATCATCACTAGCTTTGTTTCCATCCTCCCCAACCGTTATGGATGCAGCAACAACACCATTCGTTACTATTTCATCCACGGAGACAACACCATTCTCAATCCCCAGGGAATCACGAAGTTCCGCATCCTGCATCCTCGGTATATCAACATTAAGCTCGTTCGTAATCACCTCCAATGCATGTTCTTGACAGAATGACGCAAATCCCTCCACCATCCCGGTAAAGTATAAAATGTCATCGACATTGATTACGAATTGTTGACCCACGGCTCTGTGTACGTTACCCGTGGCGGCTCGGTAGACACTTACTAGGTAAATGCCACCGGTGTCACGCAATCCGGATCGTTTGACGGATCTCCCCGCAGCTGTGTGATAGCAGGCAGTAATTAAAAGCATCATATTGTGTGAGTATCGCAATATAATATATTCACAGTTCATTGACAACAACAACAACAAGTATAATCTCGAATGTTCATTTATAAACAAATATATACGTACCAGGACTCCACTTGGTCAATCTCGCACGCAAAAGAATGGTCCCATCATCGTCCGGGATAACATTATCCTTCCTCCTCGCCGAACCCGGCAACAAGTACGGACTCACGAACAGAATGTAAGTCATCCCAATCAACGCAATGGGTATACCGAATTCACCCAAATCAAACAGTCCAATATTCATTCCCGGATCGTCGGGATAACGTGCCACCAACAAACCCTGCACTACCAAATTGGTACTGGTACCGATCAACGTACATGTCCCACCCAATATACTGGCAAACGACAGGGGTACGAGCAACTGCGCGGGACTGATACCGATAGTCTTGGCCCACTTCTGTACGATGGGGATCATAACCATCACCACGGGGGTATTATTCAAAAACGCCGATACGAACATGATGGGGATCATCAATCGTATCTGCGCGGCGGCGACGTTGGCGGGCCTTCCCAACAATTTGCCCATGTACCAATCCAATCCGCCCGTTACCTGTAGTCCGGCCGCTACGACGAACAGGACCAAGACGGACAAAACGCCCTCGTTGGAAAATCCCGAAACGCCCTCGGCGACGGTGACGATGTTGGATACCATGCAGAGAGTGAGTGCGGCGAGCATGACCATGTCGGCTCCGATCTTTTCGGAAAGGAGGGCGGCGAACATGAGGAGGAGGACGATGCCCACGTAGATCATTTCCCAGGTGGATCCTGTTGGTGTTGTTGATGATGTTGATTCATCTTCATCTTGGAGATGGCGATGGCTGCTGTTCATTGTCATCATTGCGTTCATATTATGTTTGATGTGATGATGTGTACTACTGCATACTGCAAATATTGGCAAGAAATAATGTTATTGGTGGCCTTGTCGTGCAGCACTAGAATGATTTCGGAGTGCTTCTCGGAGTGCTTCTTGGAGTGCACCTTTGATGTGTTTGTTTGCTGGCAAACTATTAAGAATCTCTTTTGCATTTAGATGCGGGTTTTGCCTAAAAGAGTCTTCGGAGTGCTCTCTCTTTCGCTCTTTTGATTTCAATTAGTGCTGTTATGCTCCAAGTTCTGCTATGGATAGGAACTTGAGGAGTTGAGAGGAATGCATGAAAGGCGCCAAGCGCCACTAAGGCCACAAGAAAAAAGCCGGGAGGAAGAAATTACCTCTAAAACAATATTACATCTTTAAGATATTTAAAGATCGTCTAATAATCTCTGCAATAAAATGTACCCTTTGAAACCTGACTTTCAACTTCAAAGGTAAATTGCTCGCAATTGCTACATCTACTCATCGCAGTTTGGATCTACTTGAGAAGCGTCAAGCAACGCGAACACTATCTAACTGTCTGATTGATTCTAACCTGAACCGGACTCTGCGAGTTGGTACAAACGCGAACTCTGGCGCTCAATAGAGTCAATAGGTGCCTGTTGCCACAACTGATAAGCACACTGGCCCCACAGGTGCTTCCAAAGATATTCAATCCAATTCACTTCATTTCAACTAAGCGATAATATGTAATATGGCTGAGATAGGCTTTCACAAACACAGATACGATGCACCAGCGACGGAGCACAAAGTGATAATCGACAGAGAAAAGCGAGGTCAATGTCCCGATTGCGGGCAGCAGACACATCGTGTGTCGCTCTTTAGCCGCACACCTCTCACAATAAATGAGCGTGTATTGAATGGAAGATGTCTCATTTGCAAGCCAATTCCATCTCAAGAAAGTCAGAGTTATCAATCAAGCTCAGTTGAAGCTAATCATGTGACTGGGCCATCACTGGCTTCACTGTCAGCACCTCCGCCACTGACACCGCCAGCTAACAACTGCAGCGCCTTTCACGTGAAGCCTGCACAGACTGTCACCCAAGGTACTGTGGAGGAAAAGAGAATGAGAATTGAAATTCTTGGTGTATTGGGAACTTATGTCGGTGAGACTGATTCTAATGGCAGACCTGGCGGTAAAGGGAAAATGATGTGGGATGATAGGGATGTTTATGAAGGAGAGTGGAGAAATGGCATGATGGAGGGAAGAGGAACATTTCGGTTTGTCAGTGGGAATGTTTACGAAGGAGAGTTGAAAAATGACAAGAAGGAGGGAAGAGGAACAATGCGGTATGTCAGCGGGCATGTTTACGAAGGAGAGTGGAAAAATAACAAGAAACATGGGAAGGGACGAATGAAGTACGACGATGGCAGTATTTATGATGGTCTTTGGGAGTATGACCAACGGAAGTACGGCCTGGATCCGTAAATGAGTGCGAAAGAGTCGAAGGCGGCTATTCAAAAAGCGGGTATTGAGAGTAAGGCTTTGGGATTTAGTGAAAATTGTCAGTTCGTTGAGCTATTAAAGAACCACAGAGCTGGCAAGTTGTGTAAGAGAGTTGCAAATCGACAGTAAGAAGTTTCAATTGACTGATTATTTTAAAATCCTAAGATAATTCATGTTAGTAGTCTCATAATATCTACTCAGTAAATTCATTACCTATCAACCCAACTCATAAGTGCTTCTATTCTCTTTAGGGGCTTGGTAACTAAGTGTGACACTATTTTAGGATATTCTGTAACATTCATCATGAGGTTGGTTTTGAATCCATATCCATGTCAACTTTACCCATGTCAGATCCAGTGAAATCATATTTTTTCAATTACTGTTAGTCGAAGAGTGGTCATACTTGTTTTGATACCGGCTGTTCCCATTTTCATCAAGTCCTAGATTCATACTGATGCTATCAATAACACCTGCAGTCATGGTGATTTAGCTGCTGTAAACTATGTTTAATGTTGCGGTAGATGCCTTTTCAAGAGTTTTAGTGCTTGTTACCTTACATTGTTGCTCCTCACAGTAACACAGCCTTGGGCACACTCTCATTCATATAATTGTCATTGAACTCATCAAACCTTGCTGGTCTTGGATTATTCATTGAACACATCTCGCCTTTAATGAGGCGATGAATGCCTTGAGATGTCGCCTTTTCACGTAGAAACTCTCTCTCTCGGTGGCAACACAATGCAAGTGTGTGATCCACGGCAATAGATCCCGGATAAGGCAGCAATGCGCATTCTGTAATGTGTTTAGACTGTACATGGACTGCACCTCATTGACAGGAGTCAATGAATTACCCTCATTATTATTGTTTGTGAGGAGAATGGAGAGAATGCAGCCGTACGCATCCACGAGGCGAACTACAATTTCCGAATCGGACAGAATGAAGATTGCCAATGCTGATAATTGTGACAGATTGATTTGTACATCTGTATCACATTTCCTATCATGAATGCCGTCAGTGGCAGCTGTACAGAAAGCCAGTGTGGATTGTTACTAAGAGGTGGAGAATAAATGACGTGGATCGTCGTTGGTTTCTCGTAATCGTTGTGGAATGAATTCGAGTGTGGATGAAATTGAACATTTTGTGCTGCCGGCTGCTGCTGAATTCATGCCATTGGCAGAGAAGGGGAGGAGACGGCGTGATACTGAGAGGAGCGACAGGGGACGGGAGAGAGGCGCGGTTGGGTTTGTGTACATAGCGGGGTGAGGTCGTTGATGTTATGTTCATGGTCTTTCATCTTTTGTAAAAACAAGGCCATATGTAGATTTAGCGTTGACAATTTTTGATACCGAATGAATAATAGGGCATAAGTTGTTTTGGGTCCGCTAATATCAAGACCTAAAAAACGAGAAGCCCTCTTCGTATTCGGTATTCGTGTTCTTTGAAATGTGCAACAGACTGATGTCTGCTGGTGCTATCCTGTTGTCAACAGCAACAATTTCCAGTTAAGGCAGGTGCTGCGCTATCTGTCAACAATTTCCAGTTAAGGCAGGTCACCATTACAAGATAGACATCTATAGATACATATGCATCATGGCAACGTTTGATGATATCAGAGCTCTTTGTACGAATGAAGACAGTCTCTCAGAAACTAAATTGGTTTCTGTGTTGAAAGCTACTCAAATGGATCCCGGTGTACTGTCTGAGAGAGATGAAGAGGGTAAGACACTACTACATTATGCTGCCATCAAGGGCCGATCTCCTGAATTCTGCAGGATGATCCATGAACAGAACAGCACAATTTTGAAAACTACAGACAATTATGGGTTGCTACCATTTCATTGGGCTTGCTCCGCAGTCAATGTGGAAACTGCCAAGTATTTGTTTTATATCTACCCTGAAAGTATCAAAATTCCAAATGGAAGTAGATGGTACCCCTTGCATTTACTTGCTGAAAATTATAAAGGTTCAAATGATAGAATGCTACAGCTTCTAGCCTTTATGCTGAAACACGATAAAGGTGCAGTATCGACTGGCAACAGTTGGGGAGACCTCCCACTACATATTGCATGCCAACGAAGAAAGTTACCTTTTGTGAAGCTGTTATTCGATGCACATCCAGATGCCATCTTTGTTAGAGATGAATCTAGGTACACTCCATTGGATATTGCAAGACGGTCCGGTAATCAAGTAGATGTGGTTAAATTTCTCGAAAATCAGCTAAGGTTTCACTGTCAATCCCAGGATGATCAAGTGCCCGACAACAATGGTCAACTACCAATCCATCGAGTGCTGCAAATGCCAAGTGAGAATGTTTCATTAGGTACAGTCAAACTTATGGCAGGAGCCCATCGTGCCAGTGTTGCTGTGGCTGACTTCCAAGGATGCACTCCACTCCACTATGCCTGTCGATTGGGAAATTTAGATATTGTCAAGTATTTGCTGGGGCTCCTTCAAGATTCTCCCACCTTAGCTCTTGATACTGTTGATTCTGAAGGAAATCTACCTCTTCACCACGCTTGTCTTGGAGGCAAGCTAGATGTTATCAATTACATCTTGGACATATCTCCTCGTGGAGTCTTTGTATCAAACAAACTAGGAAAAATACCCATTGGGTTACTTCTCTTCGATGCTATATGTGATAGGGGTTTGCAATACGTTGACACAGTTGACAGTTTGTTTCGAGCCAATCCAGTTGACTCGTTGGCGGATATCTCTCCTGGATTATCCACTTACAAAAAGTAATCAAGCTTGCTCAGCATTTTGTATCGAAAGTTATGTGTCTGGAGATTCCTTCTATTGTTGTAGAGGTGACAATAATCATGGGGTGATTGAAAATAGAGTTCAGGGTAGCTTCGTTTTTATCTATCTAGAGGAACTTGTTTTTTTTGGTAAGCAGCTACCAGCACTTGAGGAATTATTTAGACTCTGTGCTTTAAAAATACATCTAGTTCAAGACATAGCTTTGTTGCTTTGGTAAAAGTTTGGTTTCTATGTCAAATATTCAATGATGGCGGAATAAAAAGACACTGAATATTACGATCCTAGATGTTTTGGTTGTTAAATGTGTATTACTTCTTTTTCATAATCTAATTGGAAGACAATCTTCCGTAAATATCCACTTGCCACAAAGAAACACCCCACCCCATTGCCGACGATCGTATAAAAATACGTAAATAACGCATTGAATGACAATGATATTGTTCATCGTGACTCTCTTTACTAATATCATCGTCGCTACCCCAATCTATAGTGTGTATTATATGAAGCGGAAGTTTATCCTTCACTCCCGGTGATTGGCCGTATTCTTCATTGGTCACTTGTGGGATATGAATCCGATGATTATGATTGTTGTTGTTTGATAATTCGTTTTGATGAACCTCTTTCCTATCGTTTGTATCGTACAAGACACACCATGTATCATCGTTTGCACCAACAACACTATTACTACTACTACCACTACTACTACTAGGAGCATCGACCCTAGTTTCTACACGATAATCATTCGAATACGCCGTTTCCCAATCTAATACAACCTTCCGTACCTCAAACACATTTGCAAATTGAAACATGATCCAATGAGTTCCGGGTATGGCCGATCCATGCATATCGGATGCGGCCTGCCATCGATCCTTGAGCCAATTATTGCCCGGTGGATTTTGGTTAATTACCGTGGGAGGGCCGAGATTACCCCGTGCGGAGGATGTGATGTTTAGTACGTTTTTGGTGTTGCGTCTTGATATCAATAGTATTGGTTGTTGGTTGTGCAGTGTCGGCGATTGTATTGTATTGTCTATTGTTGTTGTGTTGGTGTTCTTGCGTCGAAGAAGGTCAATCAATCGATGCTGCTGCTTGATGGTTCTATTTCGAATCCCTCGCAACGAGAACGAATCGGTGATTGCATCATCATTGCTTGAAATTATGTAGATTGTGGCGTATATCCAAAGTGAAATCAGCGATAGCAGCGGAGTTAGAATCGCCAGTTTGTGAAGAAGGCCGATCTTGCTGCTGCTGCTGCGATGACTGCCGTTGGCGTTGTTATCATTGGCAGCTTTGATGATGGAGCTGGAAGAGGTTGATGATGCGATAGCTCGGCGCTGTAGGATGTTATTGGATGTGTTATTCCGTCGCGATGCAGAGGACATGGTCATATGGGGTGTTCGGTGTTCGGTGTTACATACTTTTCATTTTGGCGCCAAGAACCGTAGTCTTTAATTTTAGGAGGCAATTTATCTACCTTAGAGTAAAGATCATCTGTCTCAACTAATCGCTTCACACGGTGCACTGCTTGAGCTGTGTAGATGGCAGAAGATGGCAGATGGCAGCCCCCTAATAAAAAAATCCAAGTGTTGGGAAGTTGGAAGTGCGACCAAGTGCGACCTACCACAACAACTATCAACGATGAGGTTGTATGAGATCATTATTGTATTTGACTCAGGCTGAATCTTTCATCGCCTTCAACGAAGTGATGACTTTGTTCCATCAGGCCATGACTATGATGACATATCAATAGGGCATTTTCATTTGAGACATACACAGTTATTGTTTCAATAATTACGACGCGCTGGTGACACCATGACAACAAATTGCAAACTATGTTCGTCACATAGCTAGATGCGGAAATCCACTTAGATCTATTCATATCAAGCACAAAGAGTCGCATGTGTTCCTCAGTAGAGCTAAAACGATGATATACGTCAACGGTGTGAAAAGACATGCTTTCTTCCCTGGGGAGGTGAAAGAAATGGATATAACCTTCAACAGAAAGTCCTGTCATTCTTGACTTCAAAACCAATACACTATCGATCACTGTGTATCTCGTTCAATAAAGTCCGTGGGCTGGTATAATGGATACTACCAATAGCATTGAAATTTTGAATTCAAGAGCTCGAAGAAATGTGCATAGAGCTCAACGAAACCTGAGTATCAAATGCACCAAACCAAACGACAAATTCAAAGTAGCAAAATTAGACTAATCCAAACCTCTAAGAGAATGCCAATACTCATCTGAAAATGTTAGAGGAGTCACAAACTTGGACGAAGCAGCGCCGTGAATTTAAATTCTCACCCAACAATAATATGCTGGATTGATATGAGTATGGCCCTTCCATTTTCTCATGACAACTTAGCATTCGAGTGGAGATCGTCGTGGCAAGAGCAACCGGCAACTGGGTATATCAGAATTCATCGAGCATTGGATAAAACGACGAGAAAAGGAGGTATTTAGGTTGTCTAAGACGAGTAAGGACGTTGAATTCGAACAATACTGTATGATTCCATTACCAAAGTCTACGTTTGTAACCGTCATATTATTGATAGTAAAAAAATACCATTGGAGAAACATAAACATAGTAATACTATTCATTACTTCGTCCCTCTACATTTTGATCTCACATTGACACTATTTTCTACTTCGTCTTACCAGCTCTTTGATGTGTCTTGCAGCCAATACCATACTAATCTGGTGTGCAACCGGTTTCGGCCTACTGAAAGACAAACCTACGTAGCAAAATCATGTAAGTCCAAACCTCCAGATTTATTGAATGAACATCTTCTCTATTACATTGACACCGCTTCTTGATAAATTCGTTACGCCCTCCTTCTTCTTCTGACTGGCCCTTCGGTGTGCCCAGCAGCCAAAACCGCGTCAATCTCATTGGCAACCAGTTGTAGTTTATCCACCTGAAGTCGGGTTGGCTTTAGGTTCTTCTCGTCGAGATGTTTTGGATAGACAACTTCAAGAGGTCCTGTTACACTTTGTTTTTGCGTCTTCTCTGATTTACACTTTTGTCTGTAAAACCAGAAACAGACTTGTTGGAAAGTGAGGCCAGCATCCAAAGCCAATTCGTGTTTCTCCTCAATCGTTGGGTATGGATTGGACTCATGTTCAGCATACCAGTTATAAAGGACACATGTTGGATTCCTCGCATTATGACGATCGTCTGTTGGTACACCTTGCTTTGTACAAACGACTGCTTCATCTCCTCGTTTGCAGTTGGATGCGGCGTGCTCAATACCATCATCAGAAGCGCTTGATGATACACGCCCATTCTTACTATCATCAATTTTGGTTCTTTTGTCATGTGACAAACAAACATCATCCTCATTCTCTTTGCGCTTAGTTCCAACTATCTTCTTGTCCGTTTGATTAGATCCAAGTACCTCCTTTTCCTTGCATGTAGGTCCAACTTCCTGGTGTTTCATCCTATAATGGTAGAGCCATGCACCGATCTGCGGTTTTGTAAGTCCTGTTTTTGTACTTAGTGTCAGCTTCTCCGAGTCTGTCGGGTGTGGATTCGATTTGTGATCATCGTACCATTTCTTGAGGCAATCAACTATGTGCCGAGGATAACGATATCCCTCATGTGATCCTAAGATGTTGCCTTTGTCCTTCTTCTTTTTCTTCGTCTCATAACGTTTGATCCACATAATAATTTGTTCCTCAGAGAGTTTGGTGGCTAAAGATAGCAAGTGTACTTCTCTTTGAGTTGGCTTTGGATCGGGCTGATGATCTTCGCACCACTGCTTGAGATGATCAACAACAAACTTGGGGAACCTCCACGATCCATTACAGAATTTCTTCCCATTCTCCTTTGCGAACTTCTGTCTGCGCCTTATAAACCAGGTATGGACTTGCTCTACAGTACGGTCAGCAGCCAAAGCCAATTCTTCTTTCTCTTCTTTCGTTGGATATGGATGGAACTTGTGTGCTTCAAACCAGTCTAGGAGACACTTTGGATTCCTCACATGATATGGAGCTCGTGCTGGTACACCCTTGGTTTTATAGTCTTTCTCTTTTGAGTCGCTGTTATCTGTGAGATCATCCTGAGTTGCATCGTTTATGACTTTCCCCTGAAGTTTGTTCGCATTGGACCTCCACGTTTCATTAACGAATTTCTGCGCGTTATTCATTGATACCATATGCCTTTGCCTTATAAACCAGGTATTGACCTGGTCTTCTGTGCACTTAGCAGACAAAGCTAGTTCTTGAATCTCCTTCTTCGTTGGATAGGGATTGGACTCGTGTGCAGCATACCAGTTAAGGAGACATTTTGGATTGCTCCCATCATGAGGAGCGGTTGTTGGCGCACCTTCAACATTAAAATCATGAGCCTCCTCTTTTTGTTTACCGCTGAATACTTTTCCAGTAATATCATCAGCAGTGGTCTCTTCTGAGTCGTTGCTATCCGTCAGAACATCATCTCCTGTTGCACTATTTGCTTTCTCCTCGTTGACTTGGGAGCCTCTCTCAATATCACCGATGACAGTCTCCTCTAAGTCGCTATACGTACGATCATCCGTATCGGTGTCGTTTGGCAGTTCTTCTTCGAAAGGTGGGACCCCGTACAATGGAGCAAGTGCGAGCCATGCTTTCCTCCGAAACTTAGCCTCGGCTTCATCGATTGCAGAAGAAGAGCTGCCAGTTAGCACTTCACGTATTGTATCGACCATGTGTGTATCATAACCATTCATGATGGCAGTGTTTGTTTAAAATAATGATAGCAGTAGACAAAGATTTGCGATGCTGACAAACGAAGTGAATCCACAGGCCTACACTTGTCTCTCATGTTGGTTATGGGCTCAGGACTAACGACAGTCATTAGTTCCGGAGTTGTTTGGAGTTCGGACGTAACATTATTGTCATTCTGCTGTTATATCCTCTACCGATCGCTGTTGGAGTTCAGCGTTCGGTCATTTACGGCAATAAGTCGGCATTAGGTGTAGGAGAGGTTCGGAGTTCGGACAACGTTAATGACATAATACTCCTCTGCTGCCGATCAGCTGCTCCATCCCTTGTCCCTTGCCTCCATAGATGATCTACTATCATATCTATCTAGGCCTATCTAGGCCTCTATCTGCCTCTATTCTCTATTCGCCCTTTGTAAAAATCTCCCTATCTACTACATAACTACCATAACTTACAGTAATAATTGGTGAAGTGACTCAGAGAGTACCCGCCCCACCCCTACTACCTCCATTTTCGCAAGGCTTGTTAGTATGTTGTTAAGAAGTGTACCTGTATCATGTATCACAGAAGTATGCAGTACATTTGTGTTCAGCTGTGGATGGGCTTTGGTCATAGTAGTGACTTACGCAATCGATTGGATATTGACAAAGATAGAGCTAATCGTAGTTACAGTTTACAGTTGTGAGACAATTTTGTAACGTCACCATTAAGTAATTGCTAGCATCGTCGTTAAGTAAAACTTTAACAATTAGAATCCCTGTGTAAAAATTGGGTGTCCTATAATATCTAGACATAGACAACCACAAGCCCTCAGACCATCACAAAGCTCACAGTCATTAGCCGACAAAGTCGCAGTGGTTCTCTAGTAATACCCCCCCCCAATCAATGGCTACACACTTGAAGTCAAATGTAAAGATTTGAGGGCTAAAGATGCTGTAAAAGATCAAAAACTAAGAATGCAGAATCTTGTAATAACGATGCACTGATCCAAGCACTCACAATCTTGGGTGGAAAAGCGTGGATCTTCAGCTATAAATCACCAACTCATGATCAAAAAAGGAGTTAAGGGTGCACTGATCCAAGCACACCCAATCTTGGGTAGAAAAATGTGGATCTTTAGCTGTAAATCGCCCAGATCAAAGCACACACAATATCTTGGGTGGAAAAGCGTGGATCTTTAGCTGTAAATCACCAACTCGTGACTCAAAAGTGGGATTGTTGAGACCATTGTAGACAATGAAATCCAA